>PVKA01014452.1:0-51995 GCA_004027165.1 Ctenomys sociabilis
GGTAAAAAGTCACGCAAGTATATATTTTGTCATTTTAAAGTGAGAACATATCTGAAACTCCTATTCAAAGTCTGATACTTGTGTCAGTTCCCTCTTCCCTCCACTTCTACTGCTTTCTTTTGTTTCAAATATAGATTGATAGTGGTAAATACCTTAAGACTTACACATAAACTTGGTCTCATATTCTTTCTTTCTTCTTTCTTTTTTCTTTCATCCTTTGTATTGTGACACTGGGGCTTGAACCCAGGGTCTTTGTACCCAATGCACTTAAAGTTTCCTTTGAGATGAAGCCTTGCAAAATCACTAAAATGCCTCAATCGTGTGTGTGTGTGTGTGTGTGTGTGTGTGTGTGTGTGTATTTAGGACAAGGTCCACAAGGTCTCACTACATAGATTGGACATGGAGTGATTCTCCTATCTCAGCCTCCTAAGCACTGGGATTACAGGCACGTGCCACCACACCAAGTCTCAGTCTCCATCTTAGTGCACCCCAAGATCACGGCCAGCATGGCACACCAGAGATCAAACCCCAGGCTCTGTGCTCTGCCTAAGCAGCTGCCTCCGTCCCCTGAGCTGTCTGTCTGGCCTGCCTCGACCTTATGATGCACCTAGTTCAGCCTCGCAGAGTGCTGGGATTATAGGCTTGCACCATCATTGTTGGCATCACACAGTCTTTTGAAGAAGGATGTAGATTTCTTGTGGCGACTTGTTTTGAATTTCTAGCTCTCCCTGATAATTTTTGAACTCTAGTGTATCTTATCCTAAGCTATCTCAAAAGATAAGCTTTGCCTTCCTTTGCTACCTTCTTTTTTATATTTATTTATTTATACTTTTGTAGTACCAGGGATTGAACTCAGGATCTTGTGCTTGCCAGGCAAGCATTTATTCTGCTGAGCTATCTCATCAGTCCTTGCTAGCTTCTTGAAACTCCTATCCAAGGCATTGTATTTTAAGGAAAATTTTAGTTAGAATGTGATGTGCATCAGCTCTGTTCATATCCTAATGAGATGAATCTCATTACCAAGTCTCAAGTTTGTCTACTGACCTTTCCCACTGTCCACCACACTTGCTCAGGAGCAGCCACCTAGTGTGATTCAGATAACTGCTTCCTGAGCAGACAGGGCCCCACCACCTTGGATATCAGCATAGTCCCAGTAAGACAGCGGCTCACACTCTCTTATGCTGCTGGGCATTGTGCAGTTGACTCTTCCCACAGGCCCCATTGCAACTAACTACTCCAAGAATTGCTTACCATTAACTCCATTCTTAGAATATAAAAAGCGATTTCTTTATTGTCTCTGTGATCTTGCTCCAAAATGTTCCTGTGTGTCACGTGGCTAGGATATTTTTTAATAATATGCATTTATGATACATAATAATTATATTCAACTTTGAGACTTAATTCATATAAATAATCTATCTTAATCATTTTTTACTTATCAATGAATATAATAAGAGGCAGGCTGAAACATATATGGCCTTCATTAAAAGATCTCTCCCACACCTTGTTGTTTCTTGAATTTCCATGCAAGTTAATTCCTTTGTCCTATAAGACTGAGGTAGGCTGTGTGGCAAAGAGGAAAATGAATCCACTATTCGACAATCAACAGGCAACTGAGGTTGTTAGTATACTTGTCCATGAAAAGTTATTTGCAAAGGAGAATATCAGTAGGTCTAGAGTATGTCTTCCCAGTCTCTTGAGAGGAGACCTCAGAATTTAAAAACTTAATTTTATGGTCCTCCAAGACTTCTGATTCTTCCCCTATCAATAGGGAATATAGCAATTTATAATTTTAGTTTAAAGAATTAGTTATCCATTGAGGTGGGGCTTCAAAAGAATCACTGATAAAAATTCATGGGGACCTTATGCATATCTTCATATGTGCCTGCTATTCTCTTGAATCAGTGATTCTGAATATCAATTGTTCCCATGATAATGATTATAGTTCCATGAGCAGTAGAATTCCTTGGCATACCTCTTAATCATGGGACCCTTCTAATACCTCAGACGTTGTCTTGCTTTTAGCTATACATACACCTGGATCAATTTCTGGCATTTGTATGCTTTAAAATAGCAAATTACTACAAACTTTGTTATTTAAAACCATACACATTGATCATATAATTCTGTGTGTCTGAATTTTGAGTACAAATTATTTTTCTATCTCACAGTGTCACAGAAGGCTATACAAGATGTTTTCTAGGGCAGGGGTCTCCTCTGAAGAATAGATTAGAAACCTATGCTCCAGCCTTACTTATATTCTCTTTTATCTACCACTTCCTTGCCACATCATCTACCTCAGTATGGCAACTTCCCTATCAAGGGCAAATTTATGTAATGTTAACTTTCCATCTTCCAGTAGTCATGCATTCCAAAGATCAATGTCTTGCCTACTCTTCTGTCTTTACTGAGACAGAATCCCTAATGCCCAAAGTTAAAGAAGGAAAGTTTTATTTAGCTCACGCCAGCTTGTGGAGGTTTCTGTCCATACTGGCTGGCTCTGAAGCAGAGTGGCGCATAACAGAGGCCAGCAGTTCAAGCAGCAGAAAACATCAAAAACTACAAGAGCAAAAATGGAGGGACAGAAGAGAGCAAACCTCTTTCCTTCCCTTATATTTTATGCAGGCTACCCATCCTAGGGTGGGTGAAGCACTAACACCCATAACCCTCACTGTGGACAACAAATCAGTCACAAACTAGAACCCTGCCCCCCATGACTGCATGAAGCTTTATGAGTACATTTAGGTATAAACCATATCTATCAATCGATCACATTACTCCTCTGCTCAAAATTATCAAGTACCCTTCCAATAAATTGTCCCAATAAATACAGTCAGTAGTAAGGCAGCACACTTCAGGAAACTTCCACTCCTTTCATTCTGAAATCAAATAATTATGCTTAATAACTGACGGATCTGCCTTCCCTTCTGCTAATATTCCACATTTACTTAAGCTTCAAGGTTCTTGTGCACCTTGCTCCTGTGGACTGGCACATGGGCTGTTACATGGGCTCAAAGTTTTATTAGATTTCATCCTTTAGATCAAATATCACCTCTTTTTGAAGGTTTACTTCATCAATCAGACAGAAGGTTGCCCAAACTCATCGTTTTTG
Organism: Ctenomys sociabilis; assembly: GCA_004027165.1. Taxonomy (NCBI): domain Eukaryota; kingdom Metazoa; phylum Chordata; class Mammalia; order Rodentia; family Ctenomyidae; genus Ctenomys; species Ctenomys sociabilis. The sequence continues at coordinate 3,113 of PVKA01014452.1, forward strand.
ATCACATCAGCTGATTTTAGCATTTATCACTCTTACAAATTGTCTTGTTCATTTATAGTTGATTTGTTATTTATCATTCTCTACCAAAATGTAATATCCATGTGGATATTCCTGGATGACTTCCTTACTGTCTTTGCAATGTACTATTTGGCAGATTGGTGCATGAATGAGTGGATGGATGGATGGATGGGTGGTGGGTGGGTGGATGGATGGATGGATGGGTGGGTGGTGGGTGGGTGGATGGATGGATGGGTGAATGGATGGGTGGTGGGTGAGTGGATGGGTGGAGGGATGGGTGGATGGGTGGTGGGTGAATGGATGGATGGATGGATGGATGGGTGGATGGACGGACGTTTGTGCTGGAGTTCCTTCAGAAAACCTTTAGATGGCAGTACTACAAGCTCTTTGGAGCCAATTGGGAAAAAATACATTCCTCAGCCCTAGGAAACCCACCCAACCTACAGGAGCAGCCTCTTTCTTTTGGCTTCTCCTTTATCCTATGCTGAGCAGAAGTTCTAAAATTCTCCTAAGTTTAAAGTTATGAGGGGTAAGATGCACAGTAGTTTTTTTCACTTCTTAGAGCTGTGCTACTCATAGATTACTAGAATAAAACACAGCAACTCTAGATGTCTTGTAGAAAGAGAAGCAGGTTGGCAACTGAAATAAGATGGCCAGAAGGTGGGGTAGTGCTTGAATCCCTGTGAGCCAACTTCCAACTTCTGAGGACTCAGTCTCTGAGGAGAAACATCAGCTTCTCCAGGATTCATGGCAACAAGAAAATCTACTCAGAGGAGCAAAAGGCAAGCAGGACCAAAAAGAGACTCAGAAAACACAGAACACAGTATATAATGTTCTAGGTGAGACCAGAAGGAGATGAACCAGATGCAGAAGAAACTCTTGAAGTCCCTGCTGCTGTGCCTCACTCCATCTCTTCAGATGCCATGAAAGAAGGGTCCTTATCTTCTATTTCTTCTTTGCCAGGGGCAGAAAGTATGTTGCCTAGTGAGGTCGTTTGGCCATCAGGTCAAAGGAATAAAGTCACATCCAATTAGTTCTCTCTTGGTTATTTTCTAAAATCAGTGTCAATGCTCAGGAAGCAAATCTAAGTGAAGGAAATAGCATTAAGAAAAAAAATAGAGGGCCAGCGAGAAAGCTCAGCAGACTAAAGTGCCTGCTTAGGCAAGCTTAGTCAAGTGCAGGGACCGTGGTTAGATCCCTGGCATCACATGCTGCACCAGCCCTTTCCCAGGGTGGGCTGAATTTTCCACAAAAACTAAGATTGATTCAATAAATAAATACTCAGCATCCCAAATAAATATAGTTGCTAACTACTGGTTTTAGCTTCCAGAAGAGAAGCCCTCTGAGCTCCTTATCAGCTCTAACATAACTTCGTGGTTCTCCCGATTTTAACTGCTTCTAAAACAAATCTGAAGCTCAGCAAGGTGGTGTTTTTTTAAGTTCCCTTTTCCAGTCCTGCTCTGCTCCTTATGTCCATTCACTGCAAATGCCAACCATAGAGCCTAGGTTTTCTCTATTCATTCCCCTTCTCATGTGAGCATAGAAGAGGAAACAAAGCTGGCTTCCTGCATGTATTTGGACAAAACAGCTCCTCTGGACACACAGGGTCTCTACAGCTGACACCTTACTGCAGCACAGAACTTCCTGACCACATACAACATCTCCAAAGGGAAAGAGCAGTTGCCAGCACAGAGAAGCCAAGGGATGAGGAAGGGGCACCACTGACATCAGGATCCTGTAACTCTGGCCAGGTCTGACATGACAAAATGACCACTATGTTTGTGGTCAACTGTGTTTGCAGCACCCTCCCAGTCCCCCTCCAAGTTGGCTCAGTTGAGGAATGGTTTTTAGAAGGTAATGGATATGCTTTCCTGTAACATCTATTCTAGAAGAGCTAAAGGTCAACCTTATGGCTCTCCAAGACAATACCTAGCTTTGCTTCCCATTGTATATGGAGGTTGCAGATAAGTAGCCTTCACCTACCTGCTTTTGAGATCAGTAGAAACACTTGCAGGAGCTCTCCCCAGAGGACAGTGAATTTGCCCTGTAACAGGTCTTGCATTTAGATCAATTCTTCCTCCTCTTGCATAATGACTTCAGCTTCCACCCGCAGTTCCCAAGAGGGTGTGTTATAAAAGTGCCACTTCAATGCCTGGTTCCTTAGAGCTCTTCTTAAATGTGCTTTATACTCTCCCCACCTGCAGAAGCCCAGAAATACTAAATTCTTTGCTTGGGAACTCTCAACAGACTCATGAATATCACAAAGACACATGCAAGCATCCTTTTCCCCAGCCCCCAACAAGTTGATACTCACTGCACGTCCACAAGGAAAAGGCCAGTAATTGGTTTTGCTGGGGGAACAACCTCAGAGATAAATGTCCTGTGTATAATCATTTACCTTCCCTGGTTGCATGTGCGTTTCTGTCTCGGGTGCCATTTCCTCTCATTGTTCACTCCCTACACCTAGAATGCCATCGTGGTGACAGAGGGGCTGTCAAAGCTGTCACTGGACAGGTTTAGGAAAAAGTGTATCATCTGGAGGGGAGAAGACTTGCTTTCCTGGCTCAGGCAGATGGCACTGGGCCCTCAAATCAATTTGCTCCTCCCTCACACAAGCCTCTTCTTAGTTACCATGCCAGAAAGAGAGCTTTAGAAAAGAAGGCTATTTGGCAATATTAATTTGCATCCATTGAAAGGTGGAGTGGAAGGAGGATCATGTGAAATGAGCACCTTCCCTAAGGAAGAGCAGGCTGCTTTTATCCAAAGATGCATTTTTCTGGCTACCAATTTTCTTGGGATTCTCACTAAGCCTCCCCATCCCCCATGTCAGTACATTCAGCTGCTATTGTCTGCAATGTACCAGGCCCTCTTCCCCTCTGCATACAGCACGTGCTACCTCTTCCACCTCAATGCCTATCCCAACTCACTAGAAAGACTATTCCTAGTCTTTCATGCCTTTGAATATCTGAAGGAGTGCCATCTACTCTAGATGGCTCTAGACCTCTTTCACCTGTGTCTTCATTTCCCTGAGTACCCAAAGCCCTTAAGTACTTTGATTGTAAGCCATCCAGCATGCATGGTAAGGGGTTTTCTGTCTGGGGTGTCTGGGGTGCTTCTCTACTTCTTCATCTAGGGTTAGGGAACCCTTTGGGGACAGGGCTGGTTGCATTGTTCAATATGTCAACTTCTGTCAACTCCTACTCACTGTTATACCCTTTTAATGTTAATACTGGTGATGGGGAAGGGTTCAGGCTCATCCCCTCCAAGAGACTTTCAGTGACTATTCCAAAGGGACAGTTGAAGTAGAACTTTGTTTGAATGTGGGAAATCCTACATTTTCACTCCCACTGTATCTCATTCTATTCATGTGACTTTCATGAAGGTCCTCTGTTTTTCGTGGCCACAGTTTCTCTTTTCTGAAATGTGAGTAAAGTCCCTGTCTCACTATGTGAGTGACTGAGGATACCTATAAAGCCATCTTGTCCAGGTAGCAGGTGCCAGCGTCAATGTCAGTTCTAATCATTGGTATCTTTTCAGCCTGCTATACAGGTAAAGCCTTATTTCAGTCAATGAAGGAATGAGCATTCTGATACTAGCAATGATTATTTTATTCACACCCATACATAAAACAACAAAGTCCCCATAAACTGTGGTTTGCTGAGTCCAGTAGGCATTGTTGGATGTTGACTGTATAATTTGTATCTAGTGTTGTTCCTTGATAAATTATGTTAAGATAAATAAAATGTCTAATTACTTTGGCTCCTTCAGTATTTCATGGGATTCAACTTCAGATAGGCATACTATTGTCCTCTTCTCTATGATTTACTTTAATGTAAGAATCCTAGAAAAATGCCTGGTCTTCTTAATTAACTTTAGAGCAGTTTCATTCTGTCACTTGTTCCCTAGCATCTCCCTATTAATTGATCTGTTCATTCATCCACCCAAAAAGATTATGTACACTTTTTGGGTTATCCATCCAAAAATGATGAGGGGATGTGAATTAGAATCTTGAAAAAATGACCAGAAAGAACACAGAGGGTCCCAAGACCAAAAAAGGTAGAGTTCAGGAGATGTTGTGTGAGCACATAATGACCACACAAGTATGTTTGAGTGCTTCCTTGAAGGTTCCAAGTAGAAATATTTAATTCATAAGCTCTGGGCCAGTCTATCCATACCCATAGACTGACAATCAGTATGCTAGAAGAGAATCTGGTTACAGTTTTTTATATCACACTAAATTAGCTATGTAGTTGGGGGAAGATTATTTTCCTTTCCAAATTTGCATCTCACCATCTCTAAAATCATGATAATGCTGCCTACTTGCATAGAACCTGTGGAGTGTAAAGTTTTAGCATCTATACTTACTATAGGAAGTATCAATATAAGCAACCCCACTGCAGAAACATTTCCCTTTAAGGAGTGTGTGTGGAGGGGTGTTGTGTGTGTGTGTGTGTGTGTGTGTGCATATACACATGTGTGTGAATATGTTTTGTATGTGCTCTTTTCTTTGGCACTTCAATCCTATTCTCTTATGATTATTTTTTTAGGTTAGGTTTTATTATAACTATAATGTTAAGGGGAGATTAGAATATCACATGCCTGCTGAAGGTCACAGAGAAGAAAATTAACTCCTTCACACATGCACTAAGACTTGCAAAAGCATGCAAATACAGAATGTGGATTATGAAACATCAACATAGATTTATTCCTTATAACAAATATGGAATATTCATTATTTTTTTTTTGTTAACACAAATAAGAAAATATATCGTGACCATTTCAGTTGAACCCTCTGGAGGAAACCTCCATACCATCCACCATCACATGTATTCAAACCACAGATTATACTAGTTAAATGAACAAAATCAATATAAAATGTACATATAATTATGCAAGGGCTTTATAAAGTAGGATTGTAGGATCAGAGGATTCTCAGAGATCACCAACTGGATAGGGGAGAGAAGAATCCAAAATGTCTATGTGCTTGAAAAGAGTAGGATCCAATAGCAACAAGAGTTCAAAGACCTGGAAGCTCACTGCAGAGTCAGTGGTGTGAATCCATATTCAAGGAGTGAATAATAGCTGGACAGCCAAAGAAACTGAAGATCCATATGCAAAGGCAGTGGTGAAAACCTGAGCTCCTCCACAGGAAAGAGAAACACTTCACTTTTTCCCATCTCATATTGTGTAAGCTATACACCCACAGGTTGATGCCTCCCATATTTGAGGTAGGCCTTCCCACCTCACCTTGCTGAGCTAAATATCAATGATCCATAGACACACACGGAATTTATGAATCTGCTAGGCAGTTCTTGTGTAGTTCATGCTGACATATCACAAGTAATGATTGCATAGGAACATCTATCTATTAGTGCTCTTTCTGACGCACCATCATCTTTCATTCATTTAATTGGCAAACATTTACTAAGTGTTCACTATATACTGGTCAATATCATTATCTTACATATTAGACACTTCTACTGGGGCATATAGATAAACCAGCTTTGTGAAATTGCTTGTATATACATGCATATGTGTGTGTGTGTGTGTATATATATACATATGCATATCTGTGTGTACATATAATTCTGTGTATGTGAGCCTTATGTGTGTATTGTGTGCCTATGTATGCATGTAAATATGCAAATATATATAAAAACATCATCCACCTATTCTTTCCTGTTGTGTACGTGTTCCTGTGTTTACATAAATGTACATATATTTTAACATCCCAACAGCGCAACTCTGCTTTTTAAATTAGATCTTAGGGGCTGGGGAGATGGCTCAGTGGAATAAGTGCATCCCTGGCAAGCATAAGGGCCTGAGTTCAACCCCCAGTTCTGCAAAAAAATAAATAAATAAAATAAAATAAATTAGATCTTGATTTTTTTGTGGGCAATGTAGAAATTATCTTACTGGAAAAAATGATTTTTTTCTAGGGGATACTTTGCTCCTTATTTCTAGGATGTTGTACAATCTCATTTTCTACCTGTTATGGTGTAAAAGTGCCCTCCAAATTTTCAAGGGTTGGAAACTTAATCCCTGTGGGAACTTTGGTAGGTAACTGAGATTAGACTGCTTTTGGAGATGGGGCCAGCTGATAATGTCAATGGCTTGATAAAAAAGAGACAGGCAAACCTGAACTAGCACACTTGCTCTTTTCCATTCTGCATTGCTCCCTCTGAGTTAGGATAAAACAGCAGAACATGCACCAGACACCAGGACCTTGCTCATGGATCCCTCAGCCTCTGAGCCAGGTGTTCACACCTCTAATATCTGGGATGTGGCATTCAGTTATAGCAACAGAAAGTGGACCTTCACCTTCCCTTGCCATAGAGGAAGCCAGAAAACAACTTCGGATTCCCACTGTTGTCTCCAAAACTTCACTCATTCTCAGGCCCTCAAGAGAGTCCCTAGCACAGGTCCAGGAGCAGATAAAGCACTCAACAATTGTCATACTGAATGAGAAGTCTCTGAGCTTCTGTGATGGTGTTGGCCTATTAGAAAATACATGTGGCCTAAAACACAAAGTAGGCCTAGAAAGTTCACAGTTCATCTAATTCCCTTGTTAGTTCACTCTTTTTTTCCAAAACTCACCACATCAGCAAGAACACACTATCTTTGGTGTTCCCATAAGGCCTCCTGGTATTGCCCTATCAAGAGGGGGTGAATCACACTCCGGGGCTGTCACGTATTCCCCAAGGTCGGGAGGCGGCAACAGTGATGAGGGGAGCTGAAGACAGTCACACAGAGAAGGTGAGGGGTATCATCCAAAGTAACCTTGATGCATAGCAGGGGAGGGAAGCAGAGGGACCCAGACGCTGCCTGTAATGCCACTGCCACTGTAGGAAATTAAAGGAGAAACAGGAAATGAAGCTGGAGACGTGGGCAGGAGAGGGCTGAGTGAATGCCAGAACCACTCGGCTTAGGAATGTCAATTCTTGTGGGAGGCAAAGCCTCAGCAGAGAGGACTAGATTAGCAATAATGCCGGGGGATGAACACTGGGCATAGAGTCCAGCTCCAGCGTTGCTATGCTCAGGAGCCTGGCATTGGACTTGGACGGTGTCATTAAATCTTGTTTTCTCTAAGTGTGAAATGAAGAACAATCGTATCTCTTCTCAAACATGTAGGGTTGTTTTTTTTTTTTTTTCCTGAGAATATGCTGGTGATCTTCATATCTATGGATTCAACAAACCTTACAAACACTAAGCTCTTAAAATAGTTTAAAAGTTAATTTAATCTGGACATATTTTTCTTGTCATGACCCATAAAAATAAACTGAAAACAGCTATTAGTGAAATATTTTTATCACATTAGTCATCACCATGCTATCTAGAGATGATTTATAAGAGTTATTTACATATAACCTATCTACACATAGGTTGTATGCAAACACTGTGCCATTTTATATGAGGGACTAGGACCTCCTCTGATTTTGGTGATCCTAAAATTAATCAGCTACTGATACAAGGGTTGCAGGTTGATTATGTATTGGAAAATGACAACAATAAGCAACATAAAAAGTATGGTGTGCAGTGGAAATCCTTCCACTATCATTTTTATGCCCCTTTACTTGAGTACAATCAGACTTGACTCTGGTTTCCAGGAGCATGAGAAGGTACTGCCATCTTCTGCTGGAGATTCATCTAAGAAAACATCCCCAGTGTAAGCTCATCTGTCTTGAGTTTTGCCATTTTCACCAGTGACTCCATTGTGCCCAGGGATATGGATAGCAGAAGGGCATAACTTTGGGTTTTCCTATGGCCATACTGCGAGGCCTACTGTCACTTTTTGCAAATTCCTTACATTTTCTTTAGTCTCTATCTCATAAGCCTCACAGTGGAAATTACAACTTGTAGCCTTATTGTAATTAAAATGCAAGAGGTTGAATATAAAGAAGTTACAACTTCACCTAAAGAAAGCTGAAAAAATAAAGAGATGACCCCAATATCTTGAACACAATAGGTGCTTTGGACACTGTGCTGATGATTTTTAAAAATAATTACAATGCTGTTTATTATTCTTGTTAGTATGAATGAGCCTTCCTGCAGCCAGAGGTGTCCTGCTTATTACCAGGGGGTGTCCTTTCTAGAGGGGAAGCTCATGGGCTCTGAAACCACTGGCCTATGGCACCCCTCCCCCATCGTAGCCCTGCTCTTTCATTCCACTGGAAAGTCTCAGAGGCACCTTGATGTCTGGCAACTGTTCTCTCAGCTCTCTTTTTTAGTAAAACCATGAACTATTGTGACTATGTTTATCACAGCCACAAGTTGCAATGATTGGTGACAGGTTTTAATTTCCTGCCATCATCCTTCTGGAACTGAAAACCCATTCAGCCTCATAAGGAGAAGGCCATGCATAGCTACTGCAGAACAGAAATGGAGACATGAAGATGGGAACTAAACAATAGCTAGCATCCAGCCCTCAAACACTGAGGCCCCAGGAGCCCAGGTCCACGACAGTCACTGCAGGCCACAGGAAAAGCTTCAAGCATAGAAGCCTTTGAACTGTTTTCCAGTGTACATAGCATATTTAGAAAATGATTTTAGACAGTATGTGATCACATACTGATTTCTAGCATGCAGAGAATTGAATGAAGAATGGTAATAAGGATTGGCCTGGATGTGAGCTTTCAGGGAGCCATGCAAAGACAAGAGGGCACCAGAAAGTCCACATGTGGCTGCCTTTGTCTCTGTCCAGAATCTGGCTCAAAACTCAGCAGGAGGAACAATGACATAGGTGTCTATTTCCTAGAGAGAAAATTTCAACTTCATGAATATCTGCCCAAGGTATCAAGGATCCTAAAGTCAAAAATAACTAGATTCTTTAATTTTTACTAATTCATTTCATTTTTATTAAAATTGACTACTGTTACCAACTAAAACCAACTTGTCTCTGGCTTTCATTTGTCCCCTTTAATCTAACCCACTTGATACCAGTGATGACTTTACCAATACCAGGAATGATGGAGCAAATATTGGCCCCAAGTTGGAGAGGTTTTTGGTGCAAGTGGCTAGGCCATGGTACCTGGTTTCTGTCTCTGCCTCACCTAACATCATCCCCTCAAGACACAGTGGATTCTCTGTTCACAATGACATCTAGAATGTTCTTGGCTTCTTGGCTTTCCACTGATATTTCATGCATTTCACTAATTACATTTTAAATTTTAATGTCCTAGATAGTCAGATATTCAAAATTGTAATAAATGGATAGAGATCCACTAGAGGAAAGACAAAAAGGTGTCCCTCTCCTCTTTTCTGTCATGATCTCCATCATATTCTCTCTTTCTCTCTCTCTCCTCCTTCTTCTCCTCAAACATGTCCAGAGTCCACTCTAAAGCCTAAACCAGGAGACCTCCTACCAGCAAATTGTCATCCAGTCTTTGCACAACCATTGATATTAGTATCAGCCTCACATGGATAATGGCCAGGCAGGCTAGGTCTTCCCACTGAGTTAACCACACTCCTGAAGGAGCATGTGGCATGAAAGGATGTCACAATCTGGACAGACCCTGAGAGTACACGGGCATTAGAGTCCTAAGTCGCCTGCAGGAGACTACAGACCTTGTGCCTCTCCAGAGCACACCCACTGGGAAGCAAACAAGATTCAAATCAATGCCATTCTCATTGGAAAACCACTTCAGGCATTAAGCCTTCTCCAGCTCTGCTAAATGCATCCTAATTGTTATTTGTTCATTCTGAATTTGTGGTCCTCTGAGCACCATGGCCAACATGAGTAGGACTCAAATCCTTCCTCCCAGGATGCTGGATCTTGCATAATGCTATGGTCTTAGACCCAAAGCAACGAGAAACACGGGCCAGTTGAGCTTAAAAATGACTGCTCACATTGCTTAAGTGGCTTGAATGATTGAGCCATGGTTTAAAGTTGCCATATTCATTCATTAGATATTGAAATAAATTAGTCTGGCCAAGAATTAGCATTCCTCAAGGGACTTCCTCATTCCAACTGAAAAACCATGATTCAATCAACAACCATGAGGAGTCTGACTGTACATAATGAAGTTGGACAGCTCAGAATGTGTAAAATTGAGGAACAACACAGCAGAGATTGCCTTGGACTGCTCCTTTGCCTTTTCTACATACCTAAAAGAACATTGCAAAAGCCTCCTACCCAGAATTACACACACACACACACACACACACACACACACACACACACACACACACACAAAAACATCTAAGAAACTCTGTTTCCCCAAGTCAAAAGGTCAGATGAAAAATCTCTGAATAACAGAGATCCATTTTGGCAAAGTTACTATTTGGTTCCTACTGGAATCAAACTCCAATCAACAAACTATTATCTGCTAATAAGGACTAGGAAGCCAAGCTTTCTGTCTATGCCCATGTAAATGAGAGTCACAGAGCTACTGCTCAGGATGAGCTCAGCGGGGTCGACCAGGAAGCTGAGCCTATCCAACTTGGACTAATCAGGACTCCTATCCCTGTGCATGGATTCTCACACATGTGCATATGCACACACACACACACACACACACACAGAACAAAAACACAGATACACACATACACACTGTCAACATGGAAGTGAGCCTCTATTCTCATTTGGCATCCACAAAACAGAACAAAGTGTTCCAAGACATAAAAAATTCTTCGTGTTTTAAATTAATTTTGCTGAGAAACAAATAGCAATAGTTTCAAAACTGCTTGGTAGGACAGTTTCAATAATTCATACATTGCATATTGTTGTCTTCATAGTGGTTATTCATAGTACAAGATGCAGATATGATATCCTGTCCAAATACTATTAGTACAAATCTTTCTTCTCATGGAATTAAGAGAAAGTAGCTGTATATCTATCTTAACTATTTTGCATATACAAATACAAAATGGTTCTTCATTTATATCCCCTTTTTTGTTTAGTTTTGTAAGACATGGGTATTCCATTGTCTGGCTGACAGTGATAAAGGATCTACAAATGTGGTACAGGGTTTCAGGCTAAATCCTGAGGGGATTTGACTGACCTTTTCAGATACAAAAGTTACATTTCTTGTTATATAGATCTTGCTTTATCTTGGTCTTAACCAACCAGCAGAAAAGTATAATAATGAGGTATGAAAAGTAAAGCCATATTAATATTCTGAGCCGTAAAGGGCTCAAGTCAACAACTTCTGACATTGCCAGTCTTACAGATAACCCACTACTATTATGGACTACTGGACTATATTGAATTATTTTGCTGAATTCATGCACCTACAATATTTAAATGGCAATGGCATACCCATCTCTCAAAAACCTTGGTGGTTTCTTCTTTAGGACTCAGGGAAGATCTCATCCTCCACACCACGTATATCAGTGAAAAAGAGAAAGCTGATAAGAAAGCTAATAAATAGGCAGTACTGGTTTATGCTGTGTTGTTCCCATCCCACCTCTGAAGTCATTAGCCTCCAACAGAATTTTGATCTTCCACTCCCAGATGCAGTCACAAGGAGAGAAGCAAAGCACACAGAGGAGCCATCCAAACACATATGTTAGAGTGAGAGAGACAGAGAGAGAGAAGTGAGAAAGGAAACCTGGGACCTCCTCTTTATAAAGTTCACTGATCTACACTTAGGGACAAAATGTGAATACCATCTTACATAAGATCCACAAGCTATTAGCTTCAGGTCAAACATTTATGTAACTTACTCCAATGCTACCTCTGTAGTGTGTCATATATAGATAGGTGTTTAAAATACAAAGAAAAGAATGCTCTATGTTATTCATAGTGTCTGATGACAGATAAGAACCAATGAAGCCCTAGGCGATGAGCACTATAAACAAGATTTGCCCGAGGTTCACCAAGCATGAGAAATGAATTCATGCTCTAGAGAAAGAACTCAGAGGAAGATTCATGAAGAAAGTTGGAGGAAAGACTTATGCGGTAATGGAATGCCCTGAATGAGTAAATATGAAAGTATATAGACAGACCCACATAGGAGGTATAACGTGTGTTTCCTTGACAGCAAGACAATGACTTTTGTCTTTAAGCACACATGAATTTACCCTTCCAACTGTGCGTGGTACCTTTCTCTGGACACATGAAATATGTCTTACATCTTCTCATTTCCCTTTCTATAAGACTGTCTTGCAAAATGCTGTCAGTTCCCCTTGGAAAATGCAATCCTTTCCTGGTCATCTGTACTTGGGAAAATTAGAGAGAAGGTGTCTTACTCATAGCTATCCTGCTGTCCTGACCTAAAGCCACTACTTTTCTCTAGGAGCTCCAAAGACTTCTATTGAAAATTGGTCTCCTGCACTCATGGGCTGCATTTTTAGCCCATACTTTCCAGATAGCCTTCTAGTCACTTTGATTCTGAGACCTCAAGAGTATTTCTGCAGGGCAGAGAGGGGAAAAGGTTAGAGCCTAGGGCTTCACTCTGGAGGTTCTTTAATTTAGTCCATTGACCAAGGGAATCCTACCTTCTGCCTGAGGTCTCACTTCCTCAAACAAAAGACTGCACATTTTTCTCACAGAATACTCAGCTGTTTAATGAAACCTCAGGTCCATTATGTCTTGTAATGAAAAGTGAATTCCAACAATGGATGAAAAACTTCCTGGAGAGATGACAGTGTGCATGTGCAATTCTTTAAGAGATGACTATTTGTGGTCACAAAGAACTTTGTAGATTGGTTGGTAGGTAGGAAAAGAGTCAACTGACACTCACTCTCCTGCTGCTGTGACCCACTTGGAATAAGTGAAATGCTGAACATTAGGCACCATCCACACATGAAGGAAGAGCCAATACTAGGTACTTCCTCAAAGAATTCTCTTATGAAAGCATGTATTTCTGCATACGGTTTTGGATATTATGTTAATTATATAATATTATTGTTGGCTATATGCAGCAATTAATTATGTTGTTGGTTATATCCACTAATTGATTAAATTATTAATTATATCCAATAATTAATTATGTCAATTAATTATTATACTACATACTCTTTATAGCTGTCTTGTCTTTTGTTAATTTGTCTTGAAACTGTCTCATTGCTATTTGTTCTTCAATAAAAATAATAATAACAAAAAATAAAATAAATAAATACTTTTTAAAAAATGAATTCATGGACCTAGAGTATTTAGATGCCAATGGAATACCCATGTCTGACAGAACTAAACAAAAAAGGGGATACAATTGAAGGACCACTTTGTATCTGTATATACAAAATAGTTAGGCTAGATATACAATTACTTTTGCTTAATTCAAGGAGAAGAAAGATTTGTACTAATAGTGTTTGGACAGATTATCCTGTCTGCATCTTGTACTATAGATAACCACTAAGAAGATAACAATTTACAATGTATTAATTATTAAAACTGTCTTATTAATCAGTTTGAAACTGTCTCATTGCTATTTGTTTCTCAATAAAATAAAAAAGAGAAGTTAAAAAAATAAAGTTAAAAGAATAATCCTACCATTTCCATATGGTCCATGTGATAATTAAATGAGATAGAAAATGCAAGGGATAATGGTGCCACATAGTAGTAGCTTAAGTGCTGCTGTTTGTATTCTTGGTACTGCCGATTTCATGCAATGGCAGTTTATTACACTTATAAAAGATTTTGAGTTGCTGGAAGTCTTCATGTTAACTGTAGGTTATCATCTTCATTTATAGAGTATCAAAGAAGTTAAGCAACTTGCCCCAGGGCAGAGGCTCAGAATGACTGAGTTGGGAAAAATAGAGTGCAGTGGCTTCTGGAGCTTTGGGCCTCACACCAGCGAGACCTGAATCTCAGCCTTGCTACTCATTAGCTGTGCAGTAGTGAGTACATTACTTTGCCTTTCTAGCCATCAAGTTCTTTATCTATAATGGATTGAGTTGTTCAAATAAGATGATTGGAGAAAACCACTTCTAGCTGTGTCTGGCATAAAGTATGTGTTCAATGAGTGGTATCCTTTGTCACTGAACTCAGATTTTCTGAGTCCGACACTGTTTCTGTTCTATAACTCTAAACATAGTATACTTCAATATCTATTTAAAGTTAAAAATTACTGGTAGTTTTGCATATGAATCTACCTCAAACAAAAGACTGCTAAGAGATGTTGAGAGTAGATATCTGAGGAATACAGCATGCAGCACAGAGCCAAGGAACCAGTAGATTCCCAGGGCCTACATCCTAATTTTAAACAAAGGAAAACAGAACATGTGAGTATTCAGGTCTCTGACATACTCCAAATGTATGCTGGACTCCAACTTAACACATAAGAAGTAAGGAGGAATTTCAGTTATATGAGAGCTACTAGAGACCCAGTTCTTTCAGAAGCAGGGTGTCTTCTAAATCCATATTATCTATGTTAATAATTGGTTCACTGTTATAGAAAAAAAAAATAGTGGACAGGGAGAAGACATAGAAATCATGACTCTAGAACTTTCTTGGTGATGCAGAAAAAATGATTCAGGAAGGAGGTGGCCATGAAATCTGAGCTTCTTTTATTAACAGAAAGTAAAAGTATTTTCCAAATGTATCCATGGATGGTTTGCACTTTGAAGCTGAATTTTGAACTTGAATCCAAATTCCACTGCTTGATTAATATATGACCTTGACTTATATATTGAAACTCAGTTAATTTTATTTTAAAAGAAATACAAATGTCTGCATCCACTACTAGAATTACTGCTAAAACTAAATGATACATCTGAAAAATCTAGCACAGTGCCTGGTACTTAGTGGATACTCTAAATCAATTAACTGCTTTGTCTCAGGTTTCCACAGTGCAAGAGAACATATGGCTAATGTGGGACACTGCTTTATGAGTAATGAAATTATGATGCTATAATTATTGATACTTCTAATAAGAAAAAAGTACTATTAAAGTAAAAAGAATCACTTCACAGAGAGCTCTTTGATTACCTCAGATTACAAAAGGCCAAGCACAAAACATAGGAAGACACAAAAAGAGAAACATAAAGCATCTGCTGAACAAACCCATGAAGATGCTACGGATGGGAGCAGAACTGAGGCACAGCAAATCGGGAATCTCAAAAATGTACTGGCAATAGCCAGTCTTCAATGCTTCAGCAGGTGTAAGGAGTAATTCAGCAAGAGAGCTATAGGAATCTTGCTTAAAGGAGATGAAATATTAGTGACCTGGGTGAATTCCGTACACCTCTCTTCTTGTCTTTTCTTCAGTAAGGAAGACTTGGAAACTTAAAAGGCAAAGGCAAACAGTGCCAGGGCACAACTGTTGCATCAGAAAAGGGAAAAAATGAAAGGGTCCTTTGGGCCCAAGTGGAATGCAAGCATACCTGCAGGACTTCCGAGGGCACCAGCTACCTAACCGCCGCAGAGAGTGAAGAGCCCCTGTGAGTTCCTGTGAGAACCTTCACTTTTTCCTTCCTGGTATCAGTGCTGTTTTGAACACAGAAACATCAGGGCCTGACTTCAGTGCTAAAGAAATGACCAGGACTGCTGTGTTCCACAGAAACAGGAGAGCACAGGTGCATGCCGGGTTGAGATGGCTGATTGGACCCAGAGGCTAACAGCTGAGGAAGTGCGAAGCCAAGTCTTCTGGGCAAATACTAAATATTTCATCATGCAAGAGCTCAAAAATATATAAGAAGATAAGAGCTCAAAAGTGGAGTTTGGACCCATCAGAAAACTTCAGCTCGTGGTATATTTTGCCTTTTCTGTACTCATTTCCCCCAAATCCCATTGAATTAGTGAAGCAAATCCTAGCACATAAATAAACCAGTATGGATCTCTAGAAGTTAGGTTCCTGTTGGAAGCCTAGCCACATTTTATTTCTCACATCTGAAAGCCTTAATAATTCCTTGAAAGCATCAAATATCTAATCAGCATTCAAATCTACTCAATTGTCTTCTTAATTATGTGTTTATAATTGGGGGACTCTCTGTATGCAAAACAATCCTCAAAGAACATTTATTTTCTGTCTCCTAAGGTGTTGGAGCCTAGAGATCTCTTTCCCTTTGGAATTTTCTTTAAAATTACTTTTGAAGAAATCAGATTTTTAATATAGTACTTTTCCCACATTTTCAGTTTTTCAAAGTTCAGCCTGTGAGCTAAATGTGTCTCCTTAAATGTTTCATAAACTGATAATAATATTTATACCCTTGATCAAGTTCAGATTTATAATAATAATAATGATAGTAATAGTAGTACTAGTAGTATTAATATTATAGGAAAAATACTTTGTATGTGGCAATTAAATATATATGATTTTTGCAATTAAATATTTTAACTGGTCATACATATATCTCATTCCCCCACTGGTTTTTGTTTTTGTTTTTGTATTTGTTTTTGTTTTAGCAGAACTGGGGATTGAACTCAGGCCCTTGGCTTGCTGGGGAAGTGCTTATCCCACTGAGCCATCTCCCCAGCCCCCCCCCCACCTGTTTTTTGTTCATTCAGGCTTGCAGACCAATGATAGCACTGTAATATTTCATTTTGCTCATGTGCTATAAAATCCTAAGAAAGCAATTTTTTTCTCATCAAACATTGGATTGCCCTAAGGTATAATTTGAACAAAACAGGATAGATTCTTACTTACCTGGTTTTGCCAGTTTCGAGAATAAGTTGTCTTTGTAACAGTCTCACTATTAGATCATTCATAGTGATTCTCCTATTTACAGCCTCCCAAGAGCCGGGATTACAGGCGCGCGACACCCCACACAGTCTCAATTGTCTCAGTGCGCCCCAGGGGCAGGGCCGGCAAGGCAGGCCCAGGGATGGAACCCGGAGCCCCTGCACCTGCTTGCAAGTGCTTTAATCTGCTAAGCTATTTGGCCGGCCCATAATTAAATTTTTTAAAGTAAGGATTACAATAATATTTTGATATCATTATTCTGTAGATTAGTTTATCTTAATTTTTCCCCTGTGTATACTTTTTATTTACCTCCGGAAGGAGCTTTCAGGGTGGGAGCAGTAGTAGCCGCAGTAGAGATATCATTGTGGGAAGTATTTCGAGTAAGCCTTTTTCCATTTTCATTGTGTAAACGCGTGCTTGCGGTCTCTCCAGCTGGCAGAATGGTGTGCCTTTGCTCCTCACACCACCCACTTTTGTGGACCCCGTAGCCATGCTTCCTGGGGAGGTCAGAGCCTGTAGGAGCCCTCTTGCCCTTTATTGAGCTTAATGACATCTGTGGACTTCGTCATCTGCTGCTTTGAGTGAACCAGATTGTTCTTCCTTTTAATGTTGAAAATATTCAGTATTCAGTTAGAGATCATCTCCAAGTTGATTCCGCATTCTTTTTGGTAATATCTGAGAAGTCTTTGACAACATCCTAATTTTATAGTAATGTGACCTGGGCTTATCATCCTATTAAGTGTGTAAAAGTGTGTATACAGGAATCAGTTTTAAAATAAAAATACCAATCGTCTCAGTAGAAATATCATTGTGGGGAGTATTTCAAGTAGACTTTTTATTGCGTAAGTGCATGTAGCATACAAATAGTTTTAAACCCATTTAAGGTCCTGCCATTCTCCATAGTTATATCAAAAATGCTACACCTGGGATACACCTTAAGGCTCATTTGCTCTGCTTGGCTTTTTCAATTTTTTTTTAAGATTGCCTCATTTCCAGTTTGATTTTTATTTTGTTTTCAATAAAACAGCCCATTATTTAGTTCATGTCAAATAAACAAAAGAAGGCGTATACAGAGATATTTAGTCTTTTTCTTCATTCCAGCAGCCTGTCACTTTTTGTTCCATACTTTGTCAACGGTGAATCCACTGTACAAAATTGTTGATGTACAAAACAATGTGTTTCTGAACTTTTTTATTCTGTTCTAATCGTGTTTTTTGACTTTTGTGTACATCTTAACACTATTTTGCTTGCAAACAATCAGTTTCATGTTCTAATATGTTGTTGATCTGATGATGCCCCTGTGTTTAAGAATTTATAATAAACTTACCTGATTTCTGAAATAAATCTAATGGTATTTTTAAAAGTGCTATTATATGAAGTTTATGAATTAGATTATGCATATATTGTGAAGTAATAGCCAACATAACTTTCAGAAAAATCAGATGTAATGCATAAATAAAGGAGAACAGGTGAAGGTCAATCAAAGATATGTCAGCCTGAAAAACAAGAAGAATGGAGTAACTAACAGCTGATATGGTGGGGCTACGCTGGCAGCAAGACTGGGAGCAAAGGTCAGAAGCTTAATTTTATATGTGTCCAATTTGAGACATCTATTATATACCTCACTTGAAATGTGAAATTGGTAATTGGGAATGTGAGTCTGGAAATCGGGCTGAGGTCATCTTAGAGATGTGAATTTTGAAATCACTGTCAAGGAGTTAGTATTTAAAACTCTGCAAATAGGTGTGTTTTCAAGGAAAGTCTCTGCACTGACAGTTGTGGCAGCCTTGTTCTTTGGGAGAGAAGTGGCTGATAAAGATTCAATAATTAATGCTTTCTACCTTGTTATTTTCCTAGTGGTTGTCCATAGTACTAGAAGCCAACATAATATCTTATCCAACCACTATTAGTGCAAATCTTGCTTCTCATAGAATTATACAGAAGCACTGCATATTTATCCTAACTGTACTGTTTATACACACACATCATGGTTCTTCCTTTGTATCCCCCTTTTTTTGTCTAGATCTGCTGAAGATGGGCATTCCATTGTCATTAAACCAATTTAGGTGCCTGAACTAGGTAACACAAGCCAACACAGTCCAGCATTCTACATTAATAGTGAGTTATCTCAAGAAGTTGTTGACTACAGCCATTTACAGCTCAACTTATTATTTTGGCCCCATGTTATATACCTCATTTTCATACTTTGCTGCTGGATGGTTAACACCCAGATAGATCAAGACCTATATACCAAAAGATGTAGCTTTTGTTTCTGATGATGTTGGTGAAGTCCCCTCAGGGTTATCTTGTAGTCCTGTACCTCATTCTGTAGATTCTTTATCTGTGTCATCCATGTAGATGAGTCACAACCAATGCTTGACCAGTTTGCTGTCTGTGAGAGCCTGAGAGAAAGTTTTCTCTCCATGTGACTCTCCCCAGGCACACTATAGAACTTTGATCTCTTTCCTCTGTGGCTCCATAATCTCCTTGTTCAGAAAATTTGGGGCTCAACTCAGTTTCACAATGTTGCAGTATAGGTTCTCCTATGTCCTGAGTCTTTGCTGACCTTGAAAGACTAGGGTCAAAATGTTGGCTGGCCTTGTGGCTCTTCTGTTTCTCCAATTTTGATCTGTGAACTTAGGTCGTTAGCCATCCAGAAGAAAAGCTGATTAGTATCCTGCAGCATATGCCATTCACTTTGCCTTATTTGACTCAATTGTTTTTAGTTCTTGTTGTACATTTCTATTTGTATTTCTTCTTTTTGCTTCTTATACTTGGGAGACTATACAATATTTACACATGTGTGTCTAGTTTATTTCACTTATGAGTATATGTTCAAGTGGCATCCACTTTAGTATAAATGCTTCAAGCTTATCATTCTTAATAGCTGAGTAATACTCCATTATATAGAAATACCACATCTTTTTCAGCCATTCCTCATGTGATGGACATCTTGGTTGTTTCCAAGATTTTGCTATCACACATTGTGCTGCTATAAACATAGGTACACATATATCACTATGATATCGTGTTTTCAGTTCCTCTGGGAAAATTCCCAGTAGGGGGATAGTGGCTTGAATGGGATTTCTAGTCCTACTCTTTTGAGGAGTCTCCACACTGACTTCCACAATGGTTGTACCAGGTCTACATTGCCACCAACAGTGGAGAAGTGTTCCCTTTTCCCCACAACCTCTCCAACATTTGTTGTTGGTTGATTTCTTTTTTTCTTTCTTTCTTTCTTTGATCAACCATAGTCCAACATTCAGCTATCAGCACTTTCATGGCTTGAAAACCCAGGCTCCCTGAAACAGATGGTTCTTCCTCTTTTTGATTTGTCATCAAAAGTCAATAATAACCTAACACTACTTCACAATGCATCTGTATTGCACTTCCCTTCATCTCACTACATGTGCCAGATTTTTCATTGCTAGACATAGTGCGAGAGATCTAATTTGGCTCACATTTCAATAGATTTAGTCCATGGTTAGCTAACGCCAAGACAGGAGCTTCATAGCAGAAGATCATGGCAGATCAGTGCTGCTTAGTTCATGTATGAAAAGAACTTGGAAACAGTGCCAGAGAGGAAGAGGTCAGGGACCACATATACTATCCAAAGTTATCTCGCTATGACCTATGCAGAAACACCTAATAATGCAATCTACTAACTCACCAGTACCTCCCAAATCAATTGGGTTGATGTAATAGGATATCTTAGTCATTTTCCTCATTGCTAGGACAAAATGGCTTAAAGAAAGAGTGATTCATTGTGGCTCATGTTTTATAAGTTTAAGTCCTTGTGGCCCCAGGAAAAAGTAGAATGGTGGAAGAAGAAGATCTTATTCCTTCGTTGTGGTTAAGAGGAAGATAAGGAAGGGGAATTCAAACCCTTCCAGGCCATGTTACCAGTGGGCCATCTGCCCATCTTCAGAGCAGACCCAACTCCTAACAGTAAGGCAAAAACTTCACCTGCTTTCCAAAAGCCCTATCTAAGAACACATGAGGCACTTGACAACCCAACAGCTAATATAATTCTAAATGGGGAAAACCTGAAATGTTTTACCCAGTCTCAATTGCTGCCTAAGCACACCCGAGGGGCAGGGCTGGCATGGCAGGCCCAGGAATCGAACCCCGGTCCCTGTGCCTGCTTGTGGATGTTTTACTTCACTGAGTTATTTGGTCAGCCCTGCAAAAGCTTTCTAATAAGATGTAATACCAGTTGTTGATTCTTTATAATATTTCCTGTGTGCACAGGTTTTGTACAAAACTCTTGGCTTATATATGTGGCAGTAGTTCTACCTATTCTCTATTCCAGGAGATTTAGTATGTCTGTCTTAATATGTGAATCTTTGATAAATTTTGATTTTAGTTTAGTGCATGATGAGAGATATAGTTCTAGTTTTAGTGTTCAGCATGCAGAAAGTTAGTTTTACCAGTACCGTGTATTAAAGATTCTATCTTTCTTTCAGTGAAGGAGTTTGGCACCTGTGTCAAAGAAAAGGTGGCTAAGTGTGTTTGGATTTGATCCTTCTAATCAGTTCCATTGATCTTAAGGTTTGTTTTCCTTCTTGTTTTTAAGCATCATATTTTTTACCAAAAAAGACTTTGATGTATAATTTCAATTAAGGAATTGTGATGCCCCTGATTTTCCTTTGTTGTCATGAATTGTTTTGTTGTTGTTACCTTGTTTTGTTTTACTAGTCTAGGTTCCAAATTTATTTTAAAATTATTATTTTTGTGATTCTGTGAAAAATACTACTAGTATTTTAATCAGCATTGCACTAAATCTGACTAGCAATGTTGGGAGAGTAACTATTTTCACTATATTGGTTCTTCCTATCCGAGAGTAAGGCATAACTTTCCATTTATTAATATTATAACTTTACAGACTTGCAGTCTTCAATGTAAAGATCTTTTACTTATTTTATTAGATCAATTCCTAAATACTTCATTTTTTCAATGCTATTATAAAAGGTATGGTTTCTTAATTTCTCTTTCAGTAAGTTTGGCATTTATGTACAGGAATGCTATTGATTTTTTTAGTGTCGCCTTTTTATCTAGCTATGCTACTGAACTTAATTATTAAATGTGTAAGACTTTTTATGGAGTTTTAAGAGCCTTCTGTGTAAAGTATCATACCACCTACAAATAATGATAATTTTAATTCTTTATTAATTTTAATAAGAAAGAAGTAGCTAGAAGACAGTTTCAAAGTAGGTTAGTAGGCCAGTTACAATAATTAATACATTGAATATTGTGTTCATACTAATATTGTTCAGACGAGATATCATTTCTGCATCTTGTATTTTAAATATTTTCCCCATATTTACTCCTCTTATTTCTTTCTCTTGTCTAAATGCTCTGGATATTTTTCCAGAACAATATTGAGTATGAATAGGAATAGTAGACATCCTTGTCTTGTTTCTAATTTCAGAATTAAAGCTCTCAGTTTTGGTACATTTAACATGATGTTAGCCATTTGTTTGTCATAAATAGCTTTTATCACTGCCTAGTCCAACTTTCTGTAAAGATTTTGTCATAAATTGATGCTGGATTTTATCAAATGATATTTTTATCTATTGACATGACTGTATGATTTCTGAGCTTGGCTCTATTTTTATGATATATTGCTTTTCTTTATTCAAATAAGTTGAACCATCCCTGCATCCCTGAAATGAATCCCACTTGGTCACAGTACATAATCTTATTTTGCTTTATTCTGTTTGCCAGTATCTTATTGAGGATATTTGCATATATATTCCCTGGGAATATTATTTGTATTTCTCTTTTTGAGGGTTTCTATTGCATGACATATTCTTTTCTATCTTTTGACTTTCAAGCTATAATTTTGATTTTGTATTAAATGAGTTTCATGTGTGAAGCATGTTGCTGAAGCTTGTGCCTTGGTCCATTTTGCCAGTCTGTTTCTTTAAATTATTGAATTGGGATCATTTAAAGTGATGGTTGTAACTGATACTTATCTTGTCCTATTATTTACTTTCTATAGGTCTCTTATGTTTTCTTCTGTTTAATTGCATGCGCTGCCTCTTGGATTATATTTATTTACTATTTTTGGAAATGTAGTCTTTGTTATCTCTTTATAAAATATTCTTCAGAACATTTTGAAGAGCCGGTTTCATTGTTATGAAGTTTTTCAGTTGTTCTTTTTAGGGAAGTGTTCTACTCTTCCGTTGATTTGAAAGGTAGTGTTACAGAGCACATCAATCTGGCTTGGAGCTTGGTTTCCTTTAGGATTTGAAATTCTTTGCTCTAGACTTCTTAGGAGAAGTTGAGAAGTCTGCTGTGATTTGGACAGGCTTTCCTTTACAGTTGATTTGCTTCTTTTCTCTAACAGCTTTTAATAGTCTGTTCTTGTGCTGAGTTTCTGAAATTTTGATTATTATATACCTTGGTGTTGAGATATTTTGGTCATGGCTTATTGAAGTTCTATATGTAGAACCTCACTAAGATGTAGGCCTAATTATTAATCCATGTGTTGGTAAGTTTTTTGTCATTACCTCTTTGAGCAGTTTTTTTTTTTTTTCTGTGTTACTTGCACTGCACCTTCCTTTTTCATTGACTTTGTTCTATCTTAGGTTTTCTTCTTTATGTTGTGTTGTAGTTGTTGGGTTGATTTTATGAAAATCCTTCTCTATTTTTAAGAAATCTGTATTTTTGTGAGTATTAATTGAATCTTGTGTCCTAATCATGATGTTTTGTCCTCAACTTGTCTCACTGAGTGTGCTTATGTTCAGGGAACTGTGTTATCTACTGGATATATGTTTAAATCTGTTTCGTGGATTACAGTGCTTTCCTACATTGAACACTCACTGTTTCTGTCATTTTCTTCAGTTCTTCTATTTATCTGGATATATTCAAAATTCAGCAAACGTACACTTCATTATGATTGCCATCTCATTTTTACCTAAGAGATTTTATTTTTCCTTGAGAGACCTTATTTTTCATCTGATTTTCTATATAGCCTCATTCATCTGGGATTTTGGAGGTTTTTTTGGTTTTTTTTTCTTTTTTTCTTTTTAGTTAGTTGCTTAGTTGGTCTCTGGAGTCCTATGGTAGTTTGCAACTCAGAGCCCACATCTGCAATGGGTAATGCCAGCATGTCTGCAGTAAGTTTAGTGCTGCAGACAGGACTGCTCTTGGGCCCCAGATGCGTGAGATGTGGGAACAGTCTCCAGTTAAGAATTTTCTGTATGACCTTAGCTTCCCACCCACATCTCTTTACCTTGTTTATCTCTGTATCACTCCCTCAGTTTCTGTGGCAACCTCATCCAGAGATTGCCAATCCCAGATACAGTTGGCCCCTCCTGTCTGTTGTCTCCTCCATTCCATTCCACTCTCTATCCCTTCTCATGGTACTTGGAACAGGGTAGACAGAGTGCTGATTTCCTACTTGTTGCCCTACTGTGGCACAAAGCTGTTTGACTCGCATATCCCTCTCCTCTCTCATGCTGTTGGGGGCAAGGCAGGAGGAATGGTGTTGCTCCATTCACTACCCTCCCCATTGTTACTGTGATCCCTAACCTTGTTATCTCTAGAGGTTCCAATTAACTGCTATGACACAGGATAAAAAACTCAGACAAACAAAAAATTTGGTGGCCCATCATGGAAGGAGCAGCTCTAAGAGTGCCAGAAAATTTTGCTGCTATGATGAAACATCCTCTGTTTGAAGGGAGGGGCCATATATCCCAAATATACCCCATGTGGCTTGGGTTTATCACATGATTGTAGTCCATTGCCTTCTGTGAACTTTACAGACTTGTCTTTCCTTCTCCATATACCAGCAGCAGTCCCACTGGCATCCCTGTGAGCTGCTTAGCTACTTCATAAACTCCTATGCCAATGTTTTGTTTGATTTTCAAGTCTCTTATTTCAGATTGATTTTGGCATCAGGGTGTCTGCCCCTTCCTTTATTTCTTCCAATGACCTTTGCTTTTAGTTGATTTTCCCTGAGTAACGTCAACACGGCTTCTCCTCTCTTCGGTCATCTGTAACTTGCTTTCTGTATTAGGAACTCTCGTGCGAAAAACATTGCATCGAAAAGATGACTATTTCAAATTTGAATAAAGATGCACCATTATCAGGGAGTATGGCCCCCCTATGGGTGGGCCCATACACAACAACAATCTCATCTACTTAATCCATCATCCATTGATACAGACACAAGTAATATCACCTCCCTTTGAACTCCTGGTGCTTTTGTGTTTCAATTACTCTGCAAAGGCAAACATGATTTTTTTCTATCAGATATTAAATTCTTTGAAATTATGTTCATTATAATACCTCAGAGAAGAGTGACACTGTCTTACTGTTTTTTTGATTCCTACAGTGCCTAGAACAATGAAAGATACACAAAAAGTGTTCAATCAATACTGGCTGGCTGATAGAGCCTTTGATATTCTCTTTTATTCATCATTTTTCTGCCTCAATCATTGATCTCAATCCACTTACTGCAGAGTGGCAAAGAAAAGTGTTCACATGTGCATGTAGTATCATAAGAGTGTCTTCAAGGAAAGGCAAAAATTATTAAGAAAAATTAGGATTCATATATATGTGTTGGATCAAACTACATTTACAGTTGTTGAAAATGTTAATAATTTGGCTTCACACCTTTCTGCACAAGGTTACACACAGCAGAACCTTGTGTTCTTTCCTCTGCTCATATTTTTTATGGTCCCTTTTTAATGTTGATATGTATGCTATTAAAATAAGATGAAAAGGTGTTCACTTTAGAGGGCTACGAAAAGCATATGTGGACAGAGATTTAAACATAGATTCTGGCTCAAACATTGAATGAAGTGATGATGTTCTCTTTTATATAATTGAGTATATATTAAAGTGAATCAGTGTTGAGCCTCAGTTTCCTCAACTGGAAATAATACATAACATTCAATGCAGGTACAACTTTTCAGAGGTTCAACATAAACCTTAGAAAATAACATACGTTGAGGTACAGACTCGTGATACTGGCACTCTGAGATGCTAGGCAGGAAAATTATAGCCTGGGCAACTTAGGGCTTCAGCAAGAATCTGTATCTAATTAAATAAATATGTAGTTTAATGCGAAGGCCTTGAATTCAATACCCACTACTAAGAAGACAGGAAATGGAAGGAAGGAAGGAAGGAAGGGGGCAGAAAAGGAGAGAGGGAAGGAGGGGAAGAAAGGGAAGGGAAGGAGGAGGGGAAGGGAAGGAGGGGGGAGGGAAGGAAGGAAGGAAGGAGGAAGGAAGGAAGGAAGGAAGGAAAGAAAGAAAAGGAACAAATGAAGAAAGGAAAAAATCATAAGTATTTGTTAAAATCAGTCCTCTTACATTTGTCTTTGATTCTCCTTCAAGCATCAGTCATTCTTTGAAATTCCAGAGGCCTTTATACTATAGGAATTTTTGCTTCCAATACTATATGGGCCAGTACTACCTTAGCCAAAAATAAAAGTTGCATGTTAATCAGCTTGTAATTTGTTCAATTGAGAGTGAATGCCAAGAGCACTATTTTAAGTATTTCTAAACCATATGAGACACTTCAAAAAGGATGTGAACTGGGATGCCTTCATAAGGACCAGGATGGAAATTGGCAATAAGAATGTCCTCATGCACTTCAGCATTAGCAGTAAAAGAAATGAATGGATTACAAGTTTGAATTTTCTTTACATTTAAATAACAAGGCTTTAGGTGTTCATAAAGGTTGAGATTAACAAAATCTTTGGCAGACTCTGCGCAGCCTTTGGGACTCTGGTAAGCTCTGACTTTCCTTTGCCCCCAGCTGGACTTTCTGCTGGTGCCAAACAAAATTTCTAAGAACTTAGGTGAACTCTCAGAGGTCTGCAGAATGCAGGAGAGCTGTGATTGGTGGGTCCAATGTGCACAGGCATCTAGCTTTCCTGGAACCATTTAAGAATGTTGTTGAACTCTGGGTGTTCTGTGGGACTCTGAGTTTTCTGGGGGCTTCAGAAATGTCAAAATGCAGAAGCAAGAGGAAATCTCAATCCCACTAGCCCATCCAAAATAAATCCAAGTAACAACGACATACAAGAACTTGGAAATCACACAACTAAAATATGTGAAATGATAGCAATTGCAGTAAAGAAACATGTACATGAGGCTATAAATGAAATTGGATAAAAAAAAAAAAACCTCTCTGGTCCAAAAAGGAAGAACATCAGTTATGAAAGAATTTCTCATCATAGCTAATGAAGACATACAGAGAAAAATAGAGGAAAATAGAAAAATGATGGAAACACTGATTGAACAATACAAGAAAGAATTAGAATGCATGAAACACTTTCAAGTGACCAGGAAATTAAGAACCCCATAGAAAGCCAAAAAAACCACTTGAATGAAACTGAAGATAGGCATTCTCGGGACCCTTTGTGCCCCACTCTGTCACCCTCTCAGGAAACCTCCACCCTTCCTATCCAGTGCAAGCTCGGGCCTGGTGAGTATGGGTGTGAGCTGCTGCACTCCCCTGTGCCAGTTAGATCTCCACAGATCAAGCCCAGACCAATAGCTGAATGAGTCCTTCTGCCTTATTCTTGGGACCCTTTACACCTTGCTCTCCGCTTTCTCAGGAAAACTCCATCCCTCCAATGCAGCCAAAGCCCAGGCCCAGCTAGTGTGTGAGAGACCTTTGGAGCTCCTCTATGTCCCCTGCGCCAGGGGCACAGCAGAGGGGCACCACAGGTCGACTGCAGTGCAAGAGGCACACAACAGGTTCGCTTCCAAGGGCTGCAGCAGAAAGGAGCTGAACACAATGGCTAGACCCAAGACAGGCATAATTGCATAAACTCAAACATAATACATCTGCACATGAATATCATTAGGTAGTAAGGTTATAACTGCACTAAAGCTCTACACCAAAGGTCAGAGGTCAGTGCTATATGAAATTACAAAGAGAAGGAGCAAAATGGAATCTCAGGCCTCAAACCCACCCAAAACAAGTGCAGACCACACTAGCTCAGCTGACATGTGTGAATTAATAGTATCAGAATTAAAGAAACAAAAACAGAAAGGTATAGAGGAACTCAGAGCAAAATTAATTTCTGGAACAAAAAAGAAATCTGAATTCATAGCATCTCAAGTAAAGAATCAAATACAGAAACATATAGAAGACACCCAAAGCCCAACCAGAACAAGCACAGAGGAAACTAGCTCAGGTGAAATCTATAAATTAATAGCTTGAAAATTAAATAAGAAACAACAGAAAGGTATAGAGAAGCTCAGAGCAGAATCAACTTCTGAAATAAAAAAAGAAATCTCTGAATTCATAGCATTGAAAGTAAAGAATCAAATACAGAAACACATGGAGGACACTCAATCTGAAAAAAACCTCAGTAAAAGAATTAATAGTTGCTTCTAAAGAAGACATGGAATAAAAATAGAAGAAATTTTAAAAACAACAGATTCCTGGAATGAGCAATACATGAAAGAAATATATCACATGAAGCAGAGTCAAAGAGAAATAGAGGAATTTAAAATCTCAATCACAAGCCTGCAAAACAGTTTGAGTGAAAGTGAAGACAGAATTTCAGATCTTGAAGACACTGGTGCAGCCAGTGAAAAAGTAAGAAAAGATTAAAAAAAAAAAAAAAACAAGTAAGGTGCAGGAAAATATAATTCAACATCTGCGAGACAATGCGAAGATGAACAATGTGAGATGAATAGGCATTAGTGAGAAAGGAGTCAATACAAATGATATAAAAAGAATTTGAGCAGAAGAAATAGCAGAAAACGTCCCAAAATATGGGGAAAAAAATCTGATATCCAGGTAACTGAAGCATACAGAATACTTTTTTTTTTTAACTTCAACCTAACTAAAAACACACTGAGACATGTAATAGTCATGATCCCAGAAATCCAGCACAAGAATAATATATTGAAAGCCACTAGAGAGAAGAAGCAGATCACATTCAAAGGAAAACCCATCAGAATTACGGCCAACTTCTTTTTACAAACCATGAACGTAAGGAGAACATGGAGCTGAGAACTTCAAGTCTTCTACAAAAAAGATTCCAGCCCTGACTACTATAACTTGCAAAACTCTCTTTACATTTTGATGGAGAAGTGAAATACTTCTATGACAAACAACAACTAAAGAATTTCATGATGCCAAAGCTAACCCTACAAAGACTACTGAAAGATGTTCTAGAGAGGAACAAAAATGATCGGAATTCCACCGATGAGAACAGAAGCAACCCACTAAATAAGGCAAACAATTAGACACAGGACAAAAAGGAGTAAACAACAGCAGTTAAATAACATGTCAATCATAAGTCAACACATCTCAATTATAACTATCAACGTAAATGGACTCAATTCTCCAATTAAGAGTAGACTGGCACAGTGGATTAGCGAAAAATATCCAACAACATACTGAAACAAGAAACACACTTAACTCATAAAGAAATTCATAGAAAGAAAGTCAAATGATAGAAAACAATACCACATGGCCCAGCACCTCAGAAAAAGCACAGATAGCAATCTTGTTCTCAGACAATCTCAACTTCAAATGAAGAATAATCAAACAAAATAAAGAAGGCTACTCTATACTGATTAGGGAAAATGTTCAAAAGGAAGAGGTAACACTTATAAATATGTATGCACCAAACAGGGGAGCACCCAACTATATAAGACAAGTGTTAATGGACATGAAAAAAATCTACTATCCAATACCACAATCTTAACAGGAGACCTTAACACTCCCTTATCCCCAAAAGATAGGTCATCTAGACAAAAAATTAGCAAAGAAGTAGGAGAACTGAATAAGAGTTTGGAACAAATGGACTTAGTGGGCATATACAGAGTGATCTACCCAACCACAGCTGAAAACACATTTTTTTTCAGCTGCACAGCAGGGCACTTTCTAAAATAGACCACATTCTAGTTCATAGGTCATTCTTAAGTATATGCAAGAAAACAGAAGTTATCCCATGCATATTCTCTGACCACAATGCAATGAAACTGGAAATAAATGACAAAAGAAACCAGAAAAAAACTCCTAAAGACATGGAAATTATACAACAATCTACTCAGCAATAATTGGGTCACAGATGAAGCTAAACACGAAATTCATCAATATCTACAATTCAGTGAAAATTCAGCTACAACTTATCAGAATTTATGAGATGAGATGAAAGCCATTCTCAGAGGAAAATTCATAGCTGTGAACTCACACATTACAAAAACAGAATGGGAACAAATAAACACCCTAATGCTACACCTCCACCAACTAGAGAAGAGCAAATCACACCCAGAGCCAAAAGTCAGGGAGAAATCATAAGAATTAAAGCAGAAATTAATTTAATTGAGACAAAAAAAAGCAGTTCAAAGAATTAAAGAAGCAAAAAACTGGTTCTTTGAAAGACTACATAAAATCGATAAACCCCTAACTAACCTCATCAAAAAGAGGAAAGAAAAAATTCAAATACTAGCAATAAAGAATGAAAAGGGTATAATCACCACAGACCCAGCAGAAATTCAGAATATTACCAATTGCTACTTCAAGAATCTTTAAGTGCACAGAATAGAAGACACTGACGAAATAGACAGATTCCTAGAAAGGTTCAAATTACCAAACCCGAATCAAGAAGATATAACAACTTTCAGTAACCTAATAACAGCCAATGAAATATGAAATCTAATAAAAAGTGGGCTAACAAAGAAAAGTCCAGGTCCAGACAGATTCACAGCTGAATTCCACAAGAAATTTATAGAATATATAATCCCTACTCTCCTCAAATTTTTCAATGAAATTCAAAAGGAAACAGTTCTCCCAATATCATTCCTGGAGGCAAGTATGATACTGATATAAAACCAGGGAAAGATATAACAAACAAAAAAGAACTATAGGCCAATCTCCCTCATGAACATAGATGCAAAAATCCTCAATAAAATCCTAGCAAACAAAATATAATAAATCATCAAGAAGATCATATACCATGACCAGGTAAGATTCATGCCAGGGATACAAGGATGGATCAATATATGCAAATCTATAAATATAATACACTACACCAATACAGCAAAATCTAAAAACCCCATGATCATCTAAATTGATGCAGAAAAGGCTTTTGACAAGCCCAACACTCACTCATGTTCAAAGTCCTACAGAAAACTGGAATAGAAGGTCTCTACTTCAATTTGATAAAAGCCATCTATGACAACCCAAATGGCTAATATAATTGTAAATGGGGAAAAATTGAAATCTTTTACTCTCAGATCTGGTACAAGACAAGGATGTCCTCTATCACCCCCGCTATCCAATATATTTCTGGAATCATTAACTACAGCCATTAGACAAGAGAGAGAAATAAAAGGAATAAGAATAAGTAAAGAAGAAGTTAAATTATCATTATTTGCAGAAGACATGATACTCTAGATGACAGAACAAAAAAAACTCCACCAAGAAGCTATTAGAATTCATACACAAATTCAGTAGCACAGCACAATACAAAGTCATTACCCAAAAGTCAATAGCACTCCTCTACACAAATAATAAATACACTGAGAAGGAAACCATAGAAACAATATATTTTACAATAGCACTGTGGAAAATGAAATACCTTGGAATGCATCTAACTAAAGAAGTGAAAGATCTCTTCATGGAAAATTATTGTACTCTGCAAAAAGATATCGTAGAGGATTTCAGAAAATGGGAAGACATTCTTGTTCATGGATAGGAAGAACCAACATTATCAAGATGGCCATACTCCCAAATTGTTGTACAGATTTAATGCAATTCCTATCAAACTTCCACCAACATACCTCCCAGACCAAGAGAAATCATTCCTAAAATTTATTTGGAACCAGAAAAGACCTAGAATAGCAAAGGTAATCCTGGCCAACAAAGACAAGGTAGGAGGCAGTACAATTCCTGACTTGAAATTATACTGCAAAGCTACTGTGATAAAAATAAGGATGGTATTGGCAACGAAATAGATGAGGATCAATGGAATACACTAGAAGATGCAGAAGCCTCTATGAACACAGTCAGCCACCTGTTTTTTGACAAAGACGCTAAACATTCTTTCTGGAAAAAAAAGCCTCTTTAACAAATGGTGCTGGAAAAACTCACTCTGTACATGCTAAAAACTAAAACTTGATCCAGGACTCTCTCTATGCACTAAGATAAAGTCAACATGGATTAAAGTTTTAAACATAAAAGCAGAAACACAACATCTCCTAGAAGGGAAAGTAGGAAGAATGCTTGAAGATAGGGGTAGGCAAAAAGTTCATGAACAAAAATCAAATCACATGGGTAATACATGAAAGAATTAGCAACTGGTACCACCATTTATTGAAAAATTCTTGCACGTCAAAAGACATTGCCAACAAAATGAAAGGACAACAAGAATTTCCAAAAACTATTAACTAATAAGCACTCAGACCAACGTCTGCTCTCTAGAATTTATAAAGAACTTAAAAACATTCAGGCCCTTAAATTTAAAGACCCAATCCAGAAATGGGCATCAGAGATGAACACACACTTCTCAGAGGACGAAATTAAAGAAGTGAACAAATATATGAAAAATGCTCCACACCACTAGCCATCCATGAAATGCAAATTAAAGCAACAGAGATACTTCCTCACCCCAGAAATAAATGGTTATCATAAATAAATTGACAAATGAAAAATGTTGGAGAGGCTGTGGGGGAAAGGGAACACCTTCTCCACTGCTGGTGGGAATGTAGACTGGCACAACCATTATGGAAATCAGTGTGGAGACTCCTTAAAAAACCAAGACTGGAAATCCCATTCAAGCCAACAATCCCCCTATGGTGAATTTTCCCAGATGAACTGAAAATGTCATGTCATAGTGATATATATGTACCTGTGTTTAGCACAATTTGTGATAGCCAATCCTTGGAACCAACCAAGATTCCATTATATAGGAATGGTTGAAAAAGATGTGGTATTTTTATACAATGGAGTATTATTCAGCTATAAAGAATAATAAATGCAAAACTTTCATATTTAAGTGCATGACATTTGAAGATATACTTATAAGTGAAATAAACCAGACCTACAATTGTAAATATATGTAGTCTCCCTAGTATAAGAACGCAAAAGAAGAAATACAAATAGAAAGGTATAACACAATTAAAAGGAAAGCAAGAACTTGAGAATTGGAGAACCAGGAAGAGGCAAGGAGGAAAGCTGTGAAACATGACAGGGGCAAAGCCATACATTTACATGCACATGATGGATAAGGCAATGATCCTGAGAAACATCAGCAAGTTTTTGAAACTAGTAGTTAATTGGTAAATAGTAGTTTAACTGACTAACTATACATGCTGATACCTGTGAAGCAAGCAACTGCAGTGAAGATAGCAATGACAAATAGAAGGGTCACACTTGATTGCCTGCCATTCTGGTTTTCTAAATATGTACTTCTTGTCATCATATACCAACTATTACCATACTGTCTCTCAAGAAAAAGTTTGTTTGGTGTTTTTTTTAAGTGTGTAATAAATGAAAAAAAAAAAAGACAGAAGGAAAAAAAAATGTCTCAGGACTGTCCTGCTATAATGTTGTATATGGTTAGATTTCTAAATTTCTGTGTAAAAATATGTAATTGTTTATTCATATTCTTTTAATATTTTTCATTCTTTAAATTTTTATCTCCATATTCTGTAGGGGCTTAAATTTTAACACATCAATATTTGCGGAAAATACTTTTTCCATGTTGTGCCTAAGATGTTTGATATTTAGACAGATAGTGACATTACACCCAACTGCATGTGTTGTAGGGTAATAATAAGCTATTCTTCTGGAGGGTTAACACCCTAAATTTTCAGAACAAAAGTTAGAAAAATGGAAGAGCTGCAAGGACAGTGAACATTTTGACCTTAGCAATTAAAGATCAATGAAGACTCAGGACATACAAGAAACTGTACTATAACATTATGGAACTCACTTGTGTCCCAAATTTTCAGATAAAGGAGATTATGGGTCGACAAAACAACGTGACAGTGATGTACAGTATGCCCAAGGAAAGTCACATGGAGAGAAAACATTCTCCTAGGTTTTTGTAGGGAGAAAATTGGTAAAGGAATGGCCATGGCTCATCCACAAAAGATCTTCAAACTGTGGTACAGGGTTACAGGATAAATCTTAAGGGGACTTGACTTACCTTATCAGATAAAAAAAGATACATTTCATGTTACATAGGTCTTGCTTTATCTTAGTCTTAACCATTCAGCAGAAAAGTATAAAAATGAGATATATAAAGTAAAGCCATATTAACATGCTGAACTATGACTCAAGTCAACAACTTCTATGTATAACCCACTATTATTGTGGATTGCTTAATTGTATTGGATTATTTTGCTGAATTCCCACACCTATAGTATTTAGATGCCAATGGAATACCCATATCTGACAGGACTAAACAAAAAAGGGGATATAAAGGAAGGTCCATTTTGTATCTGTATATACACTGTAATAAGAAATAGATATACACCTACTTTTGCTTAAATCAATGAGATAAAAGAATAGTACTGATAGTGTTTGAACAGGATATTTTGTCTATCCTTGTAATATTGATAACCACTAAGAATATATCAATGTACAATGTATTAATCAGCTTTGAAACTGTCTTATTGCTATTTATTTCTCAATAAAATAAAATAAAGAAACTGAAGAAAAACTTTCAGACATCGAAGACAGTTTTTCTGCTAATGAACATGAAATAAAAGATCTCCTAAAACTAACAAAGAATAAGGAAATAATTCAGCAGCTACAAGATGATACAAAGAAAAATAAGAATAATAGGTATCAAGTAAGCTGCAGGAGACAGCACAAATGTCATTAAAAATACTGTTTGCAGAAGTACTAGCAGAAAATTTTACAAACATGGGAAAAGAAATTGACATGGTAAGCAAGGTATGTAGAAATCCACACAGCCATAATCACAATAAATCAATATCTAGACACATAATAATCAAGATTTCAGAAGTTCATCAAAAGACTAGAACATTAAAAGCTGCTAGAAAGAAGAAAAAGATCACCTACAATGGGAAGGCCATCAGAATCTTGGTAGATTTCTCAACACAAACAATCAAATCAAGAAGAGCTTGGAGTGAAGTATTTCAGGTCCTGCAATAAAATAACTTCCAACCCAGATTGATGTATCCTGCAAAACTATCTATCAAATTCAATGGAAAAATAAGATCCTGCCATGACAAATAATAATTGAAGAAATTCATAGCCACCAAACCAATCCTACAAAGTGTACTAACAGATATTCTTCAGAGAGACAGAAGTGATCACAGCTTCAAGAACAACAGAAAGGAACCACCAAACACAACAAGTAATTAAAAAGAGGGAAAATTATGGAACCTATGGCAGGAAAATAACATGACAAAGGTAAGCCAGTACATATCAGTTATAATCATCAATGTAAATGTTCTACAATCACCAATCAAAAGAAACAAGATATCGGACTGGATTAAGAAACAAAATCCAATAATACACTGCATCCATGAAACACATTTAACTCTAAAGGAAATTAACGAAGATCATCAAGCTCCTAATACTGTACTGCCTCACCTGGACCTGATATCCTGCCATTTCACCACCTGACCAGCCCTTCTCTTGCTTTATTATTTTCTATTTCTCTTTTGTTTTCTTTTTGCTTTATTTTTTTTTTTTACTTTTTTATTCATTTTAATGAGAAAAAAAGTTAAAATAGCAATGAAACAGTTTCAAAACAGGGTAGTAGGACAGTTGCAATAATTAATACATTGCATATTGTTGTCTTCATTGTAGTTATTCAAAGCACAAGATATTGACATACTATCTTATCTAGACAATGTTAGTGCTAGTATTTCTTCTCATCGAACTAACAGAAAGTAACTGCATATCTATCCTATCTTGTATATACATATATTGTTTTTCACTACACAATCTTCTGTTATTTATATCCCCTTTCTTTTATTTGTTTTGTCATAGACTAGTGTGCCATTCCAGTTAGAGAACTGTATTTGGAGAAGTCATTAAAGGGCCTTTTCATATTTGAAGGCAGTCTAAAGATTGTAGGCACTTGAATTCAACAAAATAATAAAATATAGACCAATAGTCTATAATAGTAGTGTTCTGTGCCAGCCCTGCCCCAGTGTGCACTAAGACTGCGATTGAGAGTGGGCCTGTGCCCTCCCCCTACCCTCGGCCTGTAATTAAAGTGCTTGGGAGGTCAAAAACAGGATGATCACTTCGAGTCAGATCTATGTAGTGAGACGCTGTAGACCCTGTACTAAATACATAGAAACTAAAATAAAATGAAAAGAAAGGAAACGGACAGACTAAAAGTCAAAAGATGGAAAGCAATCCTCCATACCACAGGAAATCAGACAAAAAAGCAGTGGTACCTATCGTGGTTACTACAATGTGGACTTCAAACCAAAAATCATCCAAAGAGATAAAGAAGGCACTACATACTTTTTAAGGGAAATCTGTAAGAAAAAGAGATAAGAATTATTAATATATATGTACCCAGTGTAGCAGCACCCTCCTACATAAGGCAATTTTTATAGACATGAAAAATCAAATGAGCAATAATACAATAATAATGGGGGACTTTCATATACCATTGTTACAGAGACAGACCTAGCAGGCCAAAAATCAGCAAATGAATAACTGAACTAAACCACACTTGTAAAGAAATGACTCGGTAGACTATACAGAGACTGTCCATCCAACAACAGACTACACATTCTTCTCAGCTCTGCATGGGACATTCTCCTAAGTAGAACATATTCTATACTTTCTGCTGGATGATTAAGGCCAGGGTAAAGCAAGACCTATATAACAAGAAATTTAATTTTTGTATCTGATAAGGTCAGTCAAGTCCCCTCAGGATTTATCCTGAAACCCTGTACCGAAGTTTGTAGATCCTTTGTCAGTGTCAGCCATGTGGATGAGTTCCAGCCATTGCTTGACCAATTTGCTCTCTGTGAAAGCCTGAGAGAATGTTTTCTCTCCATGTGACTCTCCTTAGGCACACTCTACATCATTGATCACATTCCTGTACAGCTTCATAATCTCCTTGATCAGAAAATTTGCCGAGGTATGAAAAGTAAAGTCATATTAGTAGGCTGGGCTGTAAAAGGCTCAAGTCATCAACTTCTGACATTGCCAGTCTTATGAATAACCAATTACTATTATGGCCTACTGGACTATATTTGAATATTTTGCTGAATTCACACACATACAATATTTAAATGACAATGGAATACCCTTCTTTTACAAAACTAAACAAAAAGGGGAATACAAATGAATAACCATTTGGCATCCGTATATTCAAAATAGGATTGATACACAGCTACATTCTCTTAATTCAATGAAAAAAAATACTTGTTCTAAAAAAATTATATCTTGCTTTAACTTGGTCTTAACCATCCAGCAGAAAAATGTAACCATGAGGTATAAAAGTAAAGCTATATTAATATGCTGAGCTGCAAAACACTCAAATTCAATAGCTTCTGACAATTGCCAGTTGTGCTGAAAACCCATTACTATATGGACCTTTGGACTATATTGGATTATTTTGCTGAACTGAAGTACCTACAATGTTTGGACTGGCATCAAGTGTGAAAAGGGCCTTTAAAGACTTCTTCAAATATAGCTTCCCTATAAGCAAGGAAACACACATCTCTGACAAAACAAAACCAAAAATGGGGATATAAATAAAGGTAGGGGACAATATATGTATATATAAAATAGTGAAGATACATATACAGATATTTTTTCTTAGTTCAATAAGAATGATTTGTACTAGTATTGTTTCAACAAGATATCACGTCTGCATCTTGTTCTCCAAACAACTACTATGAAGAGAACAATATGCAATGTATTCATCATTGTAACTGTCCTACTAACCTGTTTTGAAACTATTTCATTGCTATTTTACCATTTTTTCTCATTAAATGAATAAATTAAAAAAATAAACCATATTCTAGCACACAGAGAATAATTAAGTGAATGCAAAGGAATTGAAATTATCCCATGCATATTATCTGATCACATTGCAATAAAATTAGAAATAATTGACAAAAGAAACCACAGAAATACCATAAACAAATGGAAATTAAATCACAACATCAGGGCCGGCTAGATGGTTCAGTGCAATAAGCGCTTGCCTGAGTTCAATCCCCAGTTCCGCCAAATAAATAAATAAATAAACAACAACCTCAACAAGTGGGTCACAGATGAAATTAAACAAAATATTAACAATCAAATAAAGTGCAGATACAAAACTTCCCAAAACTTGTAAGATGTAATGTCTTTCTCCATGATGCTGGCCCCACCACATGGGTGTGCTTAGCCAGGGATGGAGTCCAGGTATGGTGGTGCAATGCTTGTAATCCTAGTGCTGGAGATGCTGAATACAGGAGGATCAATATAAGTCCAAGCTACACAGTGAGACCCTGTACCACATAAATTAAAAAAAGAAACCTGTCTTAAGAAGAAAATTTATACTGGAGAATTGGCACATTAGATAAATAAACAAGCCCAATTAAACAATCTTATGCTGCACCTAAAATTCATAGAAAAAGGAGAAGAAGTTGAGACTGGGGAGATAGCTCAGTAGAATAAACACTTGCCTGACAAGCACAAGGTCCTGAGTTTAATCCCCGGTTTCGCAAAAAAAAAAAAAAAAAAAAAAAAAAAAAAAAAAAAAAAAAAAAAAAAGGAAAGAAAAAGAAAGGAAATTCAACCCCAAGCCCAAAGAAGGCACGAAATTATAAAGATTAGAGATAAAAATTAATGTATTAGGTACAAAGAAAATAGTACAAAGAAGAAATGAATGAAAGAGTGGATTTTTGAAAGAATAAATGAAATTGATAAACCCCTATCAAACCTAATGAAAGAAGGAAAGAAAAAACACAAATTCATGCAAAAAGAATGAAAAAGACAAAATTATTACAAATCATGGAAAAATCCATAAGATCGTCAATACCTACCTTTAAAATATTTATTATTACAGGATGGAAAACACAGAGGAACTGGACAGTTTCCTAAACACAAATGAAATGCCAAAACAAAATGAGTCAAGAAGACATATAAACTCTGAATAACCCAATAACAGAAATAAAATAAAAAGTATAATAAAATAAACCTATGAAGAAAGAATGGATAGGGGCTGGGGAGATGGTTCAGTGGAATAAGTGCTTCCCTGGCAAGCACAAGGGCCTGAGTTTAATCCCTACTTCTTCAAGAAAAAAAAGAATAGATGGAATCTGGAATCACAGCAGAACTTCGCAAGAAATTTAGAGTTTTAATGCCAACTTTTCTCAAACTCCTCAATGAAATTGAAAGGGAAGAAATTCTCCCAAACTCTTTCCTAGAGGCAAGTGTTACTCCAATTCCAAAACCAGAGAAAGATCCAACTAAAAAAGAGAACTACAGGCCATTCTGTCTAATAAATATAGGTGCAAAAATTATCAATAAAATACTAGCAAACAGAATGGAGCAAATCATCAAGAAAAATGTACATCTTGACCAAGTGGAATTCATTCCAGGAATATAGGGATGCTTCAATATATGTAAATCCATAAATGTAATACCACATCAATAGAACCAAGAAAAAAAAAAAAACAGAATCATCTCAGTAGATATAGAAAAAGATTTTGGTAAACTCCAGCACTCACTCATGATAAAAAAGGACCCTACAGAGAGTTGGAGTAGATGGTCTATACCTCAATCTGATAAAAGGCATCTATGAGAAATGGACAGCCAAAATCATACTAAATGGGCAAAAACTGAAGTCCTTCACTTTAATATCAGAAACAAGACAATGATGCCTGCTGTCTCCAATCCCATTCAATGTAGTTCTGGAAACATTAGTTACAGCAATTAGACAACTAAGTAAAATAAATAAATAAGAATTGGAAAAGAGGTGAAATTATCATTATTTGCAGATGACATGATACTTTACTTAGAGAACCCCAAAATCTCCACCAAAAGTATAGAATATTTAATTACAAAATTCAGCAATGTAGCAGAATACGAAGTTAACATCTAAAACCTCATAGCATTTTTGTATACAAACAATAAACACACTGAGAGAAGAATTAGGGAAACCATACCTTTTAAAATAATATCCAGAAAAATGAAATACTTATGAATCAATGTCACAAAGGATATATACAGTAAAAATTGTGGTACTCTGATAAAAGAGATTGAAGAGGATTTGAGAAAATGTAAAAATATACCATGCTCCTACATAGGAAGAACTAATGTGAAAATGGCTATAGTCCCAAAATTGTTATACAGATTCATGGCTATCCTGATCAATATATCATTATTATACCTCACAGAGCTGGAGAAAACTTTCCTCAAATCCATTTAAACCAGAGAAATCCTGTGAAACAAAGGCAAGGCAGAAGGTATCAGAATCCCTGGCCTGAAATTATACTATAAAGCTACTGTGATAAAATCAGCCTGGCACTGAAATAGAGGCAGATCTGAGGATCAATGGAACAGATTAGAAGATGTAGACACTTCTACATCTGCAGAACACAGGCACATTCAGCCACCTTATCTTTGATAAAGGGGCCTAACAGGTTCACTGGAAGAAAGACTGCTTCTTTAATAAATGGTGCTGGAAAAACTGGCTTTCTACATGCTGAAGGCTAAAACTAGACCCATCCCCATCACCATGCACAAAGTTACAGTCAAAAGTGCACCAAAGATTTAAATATTAAATCAGAAGCACTAAATCTTCTGGAGGAAAATGTAGTTGGAAATTGTAAAGACATAAGAGTAGGTAAAGTGTTCATGAACAAAAAACAAATTACATGGGAAATACTTCCAAGAATCATCAACTGGGATTTCATCTTCTTTGAAAAGCTTCTTCACTTCAAAGCAAATCTCCAATAGAGTAAAATGAAAGCCCACAAACTGAGAAAAAAATTATAGCCAACAAGCCCTCTGAAAAGGTCTTCTATCTAGAACATATAAAGAATTGTTTAAAAAATCAATCCCCCAAATTCAAAGACGCAATTCAAAAATGTGCACTTGAGATGAAGATACATTGCTCAGAGGAAGGAATGCAAATGGCAAGAAAATATATGAAAGAATGTTCAACATCATTGGTCATTTGAGAAATACAAATTAAAACAACACTGAGATTGCATCTCACACCAGGAAGAATGTCTAACTTCAAGAAGTCAGCCAATAACAAATGCTGGAGAGCTTCTGGGGAAAAAGGAACCCTTCTACACTGCTGGTGGAAATGCAGACTGGTACAACCACTACAGAAATCTGTGTTGAAATTCCTTCAAAAACTAAAATTGAAGATCCCATTAAAGCAATCCAGGGGTTGGAGAGATGGCTCAGTGGAATAAGCACTTCCTTGGCAAGCACAATGGCCTGAGTTCAATCATCCAGTTCATCCAAAAATAAATAAATAAATAAATAAATAAATAAATAAATAAATAAATAAATCCAACTGTTCCCCTCCTGAGTATTTTTCCAGAAGAACTGAAAAACCTCATGCCATCATGATATATGTTCTTCACTTCATAGCAAATCTCCAATAGAATAAGGTGAAAACCCATAAACTGAGGGAAAAAAATGATAGCCAATAATCCCTCTGAAAAGGCCTTCTATCTACAGCCTGAAAAGAATTTTTTAAAAAATCAATTCCCCAAAATCAAAGATCCAATCCAAAAATGTGCACTTGAGATAAACTGAGATAAACCCACAAACTGAGAAAAAAATTATAGCCAACAATTCCTCTGAAAAGGCTTTCTATTTAGAATATATAAAGAATTTTTAAAAATCAATCCCCCACTCATATTTACAGCAGAGCAATTTGTCATAGCTAAATCCTGGAAATAACTCAGATGCCCATAACACAATGCGGTATCATTCAGCTATAAAACAAGATAAATTTGAGTCTTTGGTCATTACATGGATGCACTTGACAACATGCTTAAGTGAAGTAAATTAGATCCACACATGCAAACATTGTATTGTCTCCTTAGTGTAAGAATCTGAAAGAGAGAAACAGAATCTGAAGGGTACAATAGATACTGGGAAAATGGAATGAACTTATTCAAAAGGAA
Organism: Ctenomys sociabilis; assembly: GCA_004027165.1. Lineage (NCBI taxonomy): Eukaryota > Metazoa > Chordata > Mammalia > Rodentia > Ctenomyidae > Ctenomys > Ctenomys sociabilis. Next base: position 44,772 of record PVKA01014452.1, read on the forward strand.
AGAGTGAGAAGGACATGAAGGGAAGTTGGGTAAAGAGATTTATCTACATATGTAAGCAGGATGGTTTGGACAATTGTACTGTACTTTTCTGCTGCTCTATGCAAAAAAGCAATTTTTTAATACTTTAATTTGTTTGATTTCCTTTTTTCAATTGTTCATACTTTTTTACTTCTTAATTTCTTATACATTTTTCTTGTTTCCTTCTTTCAATTTTAAATGCTTACATCTGGTAACATGAACAACTGGTTGGAATATGACACTATGTATTACAACAAATACTGCGAAATTCATATTACTTTGTTAGGTGAAATTCTATATCACTTGCAATTTTTTCTATTTTAGTTCTGATTTTTACTCTCTTTAAAACATAAAATAATTTTAAACATTTTAAAAAGTTTGAGATGAACAAAAATACTTATGCTGACATTGACACTTCCCCCATCTGTCTCCCTGAAACATTAGAAATAATGAGTTTTGAATTATTTGGAAAAGCCAACTGATCAAAGAGAGACATTGGAGCCATCCACTACACACTCGGTGGCAGAGTAGTAGAAACAAGCCAGCATTTGGGTGCCTATATAATTAAAACCACTAATAATAAAAGAAAGAGGGCCTGAGAAGCCATAAAGAGGAAACAAATCATTTTACCTTCTTAATTTGCATAGAAACATTTTACAGCCACTATGATCTTTGACCTGTGATGTTGAGTAATCACTGAAAAATAAAATCAAGGATGTTGGGAAAGGAAATGTGCCATCAGTGCTGAATTAATGTGCTACTTCTCTATTCTCAAGTCTCACAAAGAGGGAGCTTGCGTGGGAGGGCTGAAGCTTCTGGAGCCATTTGTCATCTCCAGGGACATTGCTTTTCTTGTTTAGAAAGTCAGCAGGCCTAGACAAGAGGCCCTTCTTTAAGGGAAAAGTGAATGGTAGGAAAAGCTATTGCTGATAAATGGTGATAACGGGTCAATTATTCAAACTATTTCATATTTATTGAATTCCACTGGAGTATGAAGCTCCCAAATGTAAAGCTGGAAAAAGTAAATGGTGTTCACTATAGATAAGACCGAGAGAGATTTTATTTGAAGGTGAATTGGGCAGAGGGGTGGTCACAGAGTTTGGTGTACGAAAACACATCTTAGGGCACTTTTTCCCACATGAATACAGTCCATGTTAGATATACCCAAAGCAAGTATGTGTATGACCATGTGTGTGTAGGTGTGTGCCTTAACGTGCAGGTGTGTGGCAGTGGTGTGCATGACCTAAGGGATGAAGAGGGGCAGAGGATCCATGGTTGAGAAATCAAACACTCAGGAAAAACCCTTGAAAGGCTGCTTCAAGTCTTTTAAGCATGTCACTGAGCACAGCAGGAAACAGCAAACAGCTAGGACTGTAAAGCCCATGCAGTTATCAATTATTAGCACTGCCCATAGCACCATGCATGATAACTGACTTCCAATTTTACTTCTTTAACTTCAGTTACAGTTGCAATAAATGTCAGTTCTGTTTTATTTCTTAAGTTCAGGCTTCCTTGGTCCTCCTTCTTCTACCCACTTTCCCACACCTCCCTGCTGCCTTGGGCTCTGCACACCTATTGCTTTTCTTATACACTGGTCTTCCATTTCTATTTCCATGGTCACCACCTCACAGTTTTACTGGTGATTTCTCACTGATTTTTTTTTCTGTGCATGCATGAATTATCCTCATCTTGAAAATGATTCAGTGCTCAATGGGTTCCTGGAGGGAAGCTCTAAGCACTTGTGTTGTCTTGCTTGATAAGATGTTCTAAGCATAGGGGCAAGAAACTATAAGAGAGGCACATGAGGAATGTGTTCTGTACACAGAACCATCTTCCCGTCCCTAAGTTTTTTTCCTTGTCCTCTTAAACTACCATTGGCATCAAGACTCACTGGAGCCTGTCTGGTCAATTTTCCATCACTATCATGAATAGCTGAGATAGCCAGTTTATAAAGGAAAAATGTTTGGACCCATGACTTTGGAATTTAAGACTGTGGTTGATTTTTACCACTGCATTGAGCCTGTAGTGGAGCATTATGCTGGGAACGTACAGAGGACCAAACCACATGCCCAGGTTAGGGAGAAGAGGAAGGGACTGTAATTCTACTGTCCACTTTTCTTACATAGCAAATAAATTTTATTTATCTCTCCTCCATTATGATATTGTCAAAAGTCATAGATTCATGTGCAATGTAGTTTGTATGTACTATTTACAATTTACAGTAGTATTTTTCCTTTGAAAAACTTAAGTGCAAAAGCTAAGTAAATAATGAGGTGTTGTCATTTGGGATGTAGATATGTAATAACTTCATGAACTAGTCTTTCACAAATAATATTCAAGAATCACTGTGGGAAATAGTCATTTAATGCTGTAATTTATTAGAAAACATATCAGCTTAGTTTCACCTGAGAATGTACTGCACAGATCTAAAATAAAGAGAAAAATAAACGCCTGAAAAATGAATAAGGCAGCAGATCTTTAAAAAGAGGGACAAGCAGAAATAAAAATGGAAACGTACAACAACAACTAAACATCGAGTCAATTAAGGCAAACTGAATGGCATATGCTGCAGGATACTAATCAGCTTTTCTTCTGGATGGTTAACAACGTAAGTTCACAGATCAAAATTGGAGAAATAGAAGAGCCACAAGGCCAGCCAACATGTTGACCCTAGCCTTTCAAGGTCAGTGAAGACTCAGAACATTGGAGAACCTGTACTGCAACATCATGAAACTCAGTTGAGCTCCAAATTTTCTGAATAAGGAGATTATGGAGCCACAGAGGAAAGAGATTGATGATCTATAGTGTGCCTGGGGAGAGTCACATGGAGAGAAAACTTTCTCTCAGGCTCTCACAGAGAGCAATCTGGTCAAGCATTGGCCATGACTCATCCACATGGATGACACAGACAAAGGATCTACAGAATAAGGTACAGGACTATAAGATAAACCCTGAGGGGTCTTCACTGACCTCATAAGAAACATAAAGTACATGTGTTGGTATATAGGTCTTGCTCTATCTAGGTCTTAACCATCCAACAGAAAGGTATAAAAATGAAGTATATACCAAGGGGCCATAATAATAAGTTGAGCTGTAAATGGCTATGGTCGACAACTTCTTCAGATAACTCACTATTGTTGTGGAATGCTGGACTGTGTTGGATTGTGTTGTCAAGTTCAGGCACCTAAATTAGTTGAATGACAATGGAGTGCCCATCTTTGACAGGTGTAGACAAAGGAAGGGGTATAGAAAGGAAGAATCATGATGTGTGTGTATGGACAGTACAGTTGGGATAGATAATGCCCTGCTTCTACACAATTCTATGAGAGGCAAGATTTGCACTAATGGTGGTTGGACAGGATATTATGTCGGCTTCTCGTACTATGAACAACCACTAGAAAAATAACAAGGTAGAAAGTATTAATTATTGAATCTTTGATGTAATTCAGGTATAAGAAATAAGATACGCAAACAGCTACACTCTATTAATTTACTGATAAGAGACATATGGTATAATAATGTCTGTAAGTATAATATCATGTATGTACCTTGTATGATACCAAAACATTATGAAAACAGTTTACAATGTATTTATTTATCAAATCTATCTTGTCAAGGTATCTTAAAACTGTCTCATTGATATTTATACTTCAATAAAAAAAAATAAATAGAGGGACAAGATCGAAAGAAAGGAGCATTAATTGAGCTTAAAAATCAGGTTAAGTTATTGAAAATATATTTCAAATGACTTAAAATTCTTCCTGAAGAAAACTGAATAAGAAAAATTATTCCTATTTCTCCATTGATGAAATAAATCTATTTTAAAAGCCCTTTGCCTTATACCTATGGGTCAATGTCAGATCATCTTTGAAAGGGTGTTCTAAATGATGAGAAGACCTTCCATTAGACTACAAAGCTTAAAAATTCCACCAGATTCCAATAATGCCATTCTTTGGACCAAAAGTTTAACACATGGCCCTTTGGGGACATTCCAAATAGAAACCTCAGTAGGGTGTTTATAATCTCGGATGCAAGTTGTCATGTATGATATGCCAGGAGCTGGGCATTATCTAATGTGATGTCTTCCAGGCCCTGCACTGGTAAATCTTATAATGTCCTCTTTAAAGTGAGGAATCTGAATTTTATAGCAGTAAAATAATGTGTTCACATTTGTAGTTAATGTGATAGAACTTGTACTGGAGCCCAAGTCTATTTAACCTACATCTGGACTTCCAGCTCCTATAACAAATAATTTACATGGGAGTCCCATTCATTTATTGTACTGAGTTCTGAGAAAGTGACCAGTGAGAAAGAGACCAGGGATAAGTACTTTCAGTCTCTCTATTTATAGAATAAGGACAGATATTGACCTTCTCAACCATCACCCAGAAGTATCTATCTACCTAAATCACCTGTTGCCCACAGGACATCACTTCATCATCTCCTAACTTCTTTCAGCAGCACATATATGGAGTGCTGCTCCCCACAACTCTTTTAATTAAAACACCACCACCCCTTCCTTAAAGTCTCTGCTACCTGTCATTCCTGGCCTCAGATTATTCATCTCCATTTTGCTCAGGTCACCACTAGAGTGGGATGGGGTCCATTTAGATGGATGTAGGAAGGAAGATAGCTCAGGAAAGCACAGGGAACAGGGTTCAATCCCCAGGACCACATCCTATGCCCCCAGGTATGCTGAGCCAGTGACAGAATCTGAAGGTGGTGGTGCACAACTGTAGTCCCAGCACTGGAGAGGTGGAAAACATAAGGATTACTACTACCTTAAGCTGCATAATGGGACTGAAAAAAATACATAAATTTTTATAAAATGGATTCATCATACATACCTGGTGCAGGAAGAGGAGACACAAATACAAAAATATAATTTTGGCAGCACAAGAAATTGCTAGCACAAATGTACTCGACAAAGAGATGTGGCCTTAAGAGCCTTGTGATGGCAAAAGTGAATCTAGTTTCCCCAGTCTGGCCTCTTTCCTCTAAGAATATAAACAGTCAGTACCAAGGAAAGAAAAGTCCTGTGTACTCTGAAGATTTCTTATTGCTGGGAAAGGATACTCAACACCTACAAGTTACAGGACAAAAGGTTTATTATACTTCAAATTTTCTCAAGGATTGAGTCCATAGTCAGCTGACTCCAAGGGAAGAGGCATGCCATGCAAGAAACAGCTCATGGTGTGGCAGACAGGAAGCAGCAAGACTTTCTTCTTCATGCTATTTTTAATTTCATCCAGGCCTCAAGCCTATCTATTGGTGCCACCCACATTCAGGGTGGGTCTTCTGTCTTTAGTAAACTCACCATCCACACCCAGAACTCTGCTACCCACTCAGGGGACACATCTAGGATCACATGCCCATAATCTAGTCACTTCACAAAGTTCCACCAATGAGCCCATGAGGCTTTGGGGAGACATCTAGATATAAACCATAAGAACTTCTCACCAAGTTAAAGGCAGTTCCTGTGATTACAATGTTCACACTGCTAATGTTTGGCCCCTAAAGACAAATCAGGGACTTCATCAGATACTCACTTATAAAAACCATTACATAGTTTTATACCAGAGGAAATGTGTCTGGGTCTGGCTTAGTGAAAAGTTAATACATCACTTCTCATATAGCTCTTCCAAATAGCCTTTCAAGTGTAACTTTTGTACTACAAGAACGCTGCAGAGCCTGAATTCTGCATGTGATGGGACTGCACTGTGATTGCAGGGAAGGTGTGACTAGATCACCAGGGAGTTGAGTCATACAGTGGTAGACACCCCAGTTCCAGTACTGCATACATTTGGGCTGCAGTCAACAGCAAGGAAATCAAAGCCTTGTGTATTCTGAAGATTTAAGGAGCAGAAAATATAACCCAAAACACCAACCACATGTAAAGAGGACAGTTAAAGTGACACTTAAAAAGGGTTTGCTGATGATCTAGAACAAAGAAGCAAGCTTAGAATCAGACTTCTTGGTGCGTGATAATTCTCATTTGAATGGTCTTTGTCCCAGGGCACAACCCTTCTCAGCCTTAGGCTTTCACCTTTGCAGGCACAAACTTAGGAGCATAAATACCTTGTGATGTGGACTAAGATTCTATTTTTTTTTCATTTCTTTTTATTTTATTAAAATACAAATGTCAATCGGACAGTTTCAAGACACCTTAACCATACACATTCGATGAATTACTACATTGCAAACTGGGTTCATAAAGTTTTGGTATTGTACAAGGTGCATACATGATCTTATCTTTACAGATATTATTTTAGCAGATATCTCTTATCAGTGAATTAAGAGTGTAGTTGCTTACTTATCTTATTTTTTTATACCTGAATTATACCAAAAATTCAATAATTATTTACCTAGTGGATGACCATAGTACTAAAAGCCGACATAATATCCTGTCCAACCACCATTAGTGCAGATCTTGCCTCTCATAGAATTATGTAGAAGCACAGCGTTATCTATCCCAACTGTACTGTCTGTACACACACATCATGATTTTTTCTTTCTACAACCCTTCCTTTGTCTACACCTGTCAAAAGTGGGCACTCCATTGACATTCAAATAACTTAGGTGCTTGAACTCGACACCACAATCCAACACAGTCGAGCATTCTACAACCATAGTGAGTTATTCAAAGAGATTGTCGACCATATCCATTTACAGCTCAGCTTAATATTATGGGGTCACTATGTATACTTCACTGTTATACTTTTCTGCTGGATGGCCAAGACCTAGGTAGATCAAGCCTTATATACCAACACAAGAACTTTATATTTCCTATGTGGTCAGTGAAGTCCTCTCAGGGTTTATCTTGTAGTCCTGTACCTTATTCTGTAGTACCTTTGTCTGTGTCATCCATGTGGATGAGTCACAGCCAATGCTTGACCAGTTTGCTCTCTGTGAGAGCCTGAGAGAAAGTTTTCTCTTCATGGGACTCTCCCCAGGCACACTTTTGAACTTCAATCTCTTTCCTCTGTGGCTCCATAATCTCCTTTTTGAGAAAATTTGGAGCTCACCTGAGTTTCATGATGTTGCAGTACAGGTTCTCCTATGTCCTGAGTCTTCGCTGACCTTGAAAGGCTAGGGCCAAAATGTTGGCTGGCCTTGTGGCTCTTCTATTTCTCCAACTCTGACTTGTGATCTTAGGTTGTTAACCATCCAGAAGAAAAGTTGATTAGTATCCTGCAGCATATGCCA
>PVKA01014453.1:0-52386 GCA_004027165.1 Ctenomys sociabilis
AAAAAAAAAAAAAAAAAAAAAAAAAAAAAAAAAAAACACTTTAAAATTCCAAAATGGAGGATTTGGGGGAAATCTGAAAATTTTTTATGATGTTTTTGTGAATTTCAGTCATTGATAAATGATCATTCAAGATTTTAGTGGCACTTAATAACTATATCTTATATCTTTCATATTTCTTTATAGTTGTGTTTTCAATGATACTGTGAAACAAATATTTTTCCACATCTTGTATGGCTAATGTCTTTACAAAAAGAATCTTGAGTTCAAAACTTCCTGAGACAAAGATCAGCTCAGTCTGCAACAGTTATCACCTAACTCGTTCACAAAAAGAAATGCTTGGTATTAACTGATAGCACTGAACTTCTAATACATTTCCTTGGCACTCTATTTCCTAAGGCCCTTGGGGCTATAAGATAAAGGCAACAGTAGAGTGTTACTAGGGTAAGAAGAGGCCTACGTATTACCATCCTCACACATAAAGTCATCTTCCGAGTTCCTTCCTTCATGCATTTTAACTGATTTTGCTATTTGTATCTATTTTTCTTTTTTTTTTTTTTAAATTTTCTTTTTTTGCGGAACTGGGGATTGAACTCATTCCATTGTGCTTGCCAGGGAAGCACTTAACGCACGGAGCCATCTCCCCAGCCCAAAGGAATCTTTTTTTTTTTAAATTTTTTTTTAATCTATTTTTCAGGGCTAGAAAATTGGACTCAAAAGCCTCATGCATACAATGCAACCACTCTACCACTGAGCCACCTTCCTGTGCTTCTGAACTTACAAATCTCCTTGTTGAAGAAACAGCTCGTAGCCAAGACTGTCATATGGAAAAAGGCAGAAAAACAATAATAACATGGAAGATAATAACATCATTATTTATTGATGTTTTCTGGAGTGTTAGGCATTTTATTAAGTCCTTTGCAGGCACTCTCTCATGTTTTCCTTACTTAAGACATGAGAGAAAGACGTTACCGGATTCATTTTATGATTGGAAGAACTCAGTTCTAAAGTTCTATGAAACCTTCTTAAACTCATTCACCTGAGACAGGGTGAAAATTAAAAATTAAGGCTGCCAAGGCTGTAAATAATGAAGGAAAACTTCACAATGCCAAGAGAATTACTGCAGAAATCTTCATGGAGAATCGGTTCACTTCAACCAGTTTCTGATACTTTAACAAACTTGTAAGTCAATGACTAGGCAAATCACAGAAATATGAAGGAAGGAAGAAAAGCAGTCATGGTTTATATGCAAAATGATGAAAATGACTTGTTATTATGTATATTGTTATTATACGGACAGGCTTCAAAATCATTAATACTTATGTAGTCAAGTTAAACTACCACAGAATCTCCATAAATATAAGGTTCTTGTTTGAGCCCTTCTCTTTACTGTTATCTGTGATGTCTCTCTGTGATGTCCTAATCTATGATGCTATTATCTATAACATCCTTCTCTGTGATGCACTCTAGGGACATAATACCCCCTTCAATGAACTCAGTTCAATGACAGCATGATGGAGAAGGATCTCAATTTGGGGGAAGCAAATTAATTGTGCTTCACCAATCTCTAGTGTTGAATCCCTCAGAAATCTTTGATGAAGCACCATTTTATAATTGTAACATTTTTCAGTACTGAAGATGAACCCAAGGCCTCCACGCTGAGCTATATTACCAATGCTTTTGTAATTTTTTAAAGACTGAGAGAATCTTATTAAGTTTTCCAGACTGTGCTCAAATGTGTGTTCTGCTTGCCTCAGTCTCTGACAGTGTGGAGTTTACATGGATAGAAGCAGATTTGGTAGTGTTCTCCTTTTCCAGGACACAAAGTATTTTTATTGAATGTATTATAGTGGAAGACAAGAATTACTTTCTGTGAAGACCATAGATATGAAGGTAACTGCTCAATAGAGATAAAAATCAATGTCCAAGAAAAAAAGGTCAGATTCAGATTTTTAGATTTTGAGGAAATCTATTTTTATAAATGTATTTTTGGCGAAGACCCAAAATTAACATAAAGGCTAAATTCTCCAAGCCAGTTGTGATGGTTTCATTTCCACCATTTCAGTCTTATTCCATGGTCTCTCATAAAACCTTCTAAGATACCTCTAGAAACTTGGTATAACACTCAACTCGGATTAGGTTTTTTCAAAAGTCTAAATAAAATACCCTCTATGAATTATCACTATCAGCAAAATAATGAAGAATCAAAACATTTAAAATGACTGAAAGAAAATCAGAACTCCAGTTCCCTTAATGGAATGATTTTGGCTGTTTTTTTTTTTATTATTTTTTTTTTATTTCGTACTGTTTTGTTTTTGCCTTCTTGTTTTAGTGACCTGACTACAACATGTCATTTTCTGATTGAAAAAAAAATCTTTTGGATAGGAATATTATTGGAATAATATTATTACTCTATTGATATTATTGCTGTATTGGTAGTAATGCTAATGCTATTTTTACTCTACTGTAACACAAATGCTGATTGTATGTAAAATTTGGAACAGAAGTGTGAACCTTCTGTAAGCACACAGCAAATCAACATTTCTTTACTCTAGATATCTCCTTCCACACTAAGACAATTGCCTTGGTTTACATAAAGGCATTTTGGTGTCTTCCAAAGAAACTGGGAGTGCTAAAGATCCTGCGTCCAAGACTCAGGAGGGAAAGAAAGAGCATTTGTTGAAGGCTGGCATATCTGTGCCATAGCCTATGAATTTCTGTTAAACAAGTATAAGATCCAAGCCAGGGGATGGATGGGATAAACCATGGCTGATGGGATAAATTCGGCCAAGCACCAGTTTTCACACAGTGTCATTGGAACCCAGCCATGGCCATTTGTTTCTGTGTTGTCTATGACTACTCATGCACTACAGTAGAACTGAGTAGTTTTGACAGAAACCATATGGCCCACAAAGCCAAAAAGAATTAGTAGCTCACCCTTTACAATGTTTGTGGAGCCCCCTGCCTTTATGAATTAGTTGGGCCTTCATTTCCCCATTCATAACTGAAAGCCTGGACAAGGGTGAAGTTTTTCCATCAAGTTGGCACACCAGAATCATTTGGAGGCTATTTCCATGCCTGAGCTTTGCCACAGAGGCTAGTTCTGATGGGCAAGGCTCCAGCTCAAGGTCATCCTAGGCAGCCAGGTTGGGAAATCCAAGGGCTACAGAATCACAAAGGTCCTTTGAGCTCATTGCTTTCACCACATGAACTTTTTGTGAAGTAAGTGTATCTGCCAACAGGAACAAACACTTGGAAATTAGGCCTAAATAAATTCAGCCTTGGCATAGAAGATTGACATTTGATTTATACTGTTCCAAGTCTCCAACTTAAGGAGTTTCAAATTTATGGATTTACAGGGATAAAGATGTAGTGCTATATATATAAAATGGTTCCTTCAGAGGCAGATTTAAATTAGACTAAGAGATTTAATGAGTTGACTTTTGATGTGTGATATAATTCACTTTTAATACATCACAATTTAAACCATTATACATCAAATATAAGCCATTCGTGTGACAGTCATAGCTTCTAGTCCTTTCTACACAGGCTGCCCTCTTGGAGGAAAGCCCCAGGCTCTCCTGTCTCTGACACAGACAACTACACCTGGAAGGCAGTTCTGAAAATGAGCCACCAAACACTAGGAAATCTGTGGGATAGCAGATAATATCAAATGCACCTAAAGTATGTTTGGGGAAGGGATTAAAGGATGTTTCAGAAGACTTAGGTTTAAATATTGCTGAAACAGAAGAAAGGGTGGCATGCACAGGCTTGGAGATGGGCTGAGGGCATGGGCAAGAAGCTTGCTATGCAGAGATTTGGGTGGCATCCAGGCTGCCAGCCTGCCACTCAGGACGCCTGCAGATGGCCATGGGGGAGGGCCTATGTTAAGTCTGGGCTCTCTACCTCTCAACATATTTGGTTTTGGACGTCTCACAAACAAGTAAATACCTCTGAGGTTGTAACTGAGCATTTCCATGGCGTTTTTGGCAATAGATGTCTTGGTTCAACTTGTGTGATCTCAGCCTTCGCTGCACTGACATTTGGGGCTGGATGATTCTCTGCTGAGAGGAGGGGCTGGCTTGCACATGGGCCTCAACTCACTGCCAGTAGCAGCCTCCTCCTTGCCCAAGTTGGGATAATACAGCAGTGAAATATCTCTAATTTTACCCAATGGTCCTCAGGATTTCTCACCTACCTTTTTCTAGGTTCAGTTAAGTTAATTTAAAGTAAATTTTATTTTGAAAAACAAATGATGCCTTTGTAAGACTTCCTTGAAAGAAGTCATTGGGAAAGTATTTGTCGATTCAGAAAGGAATGCTGAGACTTGAAGATCAGTAGTTTGTTTCCTGATGTATTAGAAATTCAAGAGAGTGGCTGGTGGGTTATGATTTTTTCTTTATATCTGATGGGCAAGTTCTACCTACACAATCAAGACTGTATAATCTGGTAAAACTATTAATTGCAGGCCTTTCCATTTGTTTCAACAAGTATTCACTACTGATAAAATACCTTGTAACTTTTAAAAGTGCTCTGGTCATTGAAAAATGAGCACTCAGATATGAAATAACAGATATAATCACTGCACTTGGGAAATTGAAGACTGGAGAGTTAAGTCTTCAGTCTAAAGAATGTTTATAAAATAATATGCAATGTACATAGCTTATGAAAGGGTGTTAAAGCAAAGGGGGAATGTAGGAGATTAGTGAAATTTGTGAAAAGCTGAGTTCTGGCAGCTTACCATGAGCTTTGAGTTGATCCTTTAGAGTTGGTAGAGAAAGGGCTGGAAGGATTTTGAGGAGGGTGATTCCTTATTTTTATTTACATACACTGCACTGTCTGACTATTTATAAGAATGTATTTTGTCTTTATCACTACAGAAAAAAGCTAACATGTGCAATAAAGGAGGAAAGATAGAGGCTTTTAGCAAAGAGCAATAGTAGTGGAAAAAGGAATCGCTATCTTTCGTCCTGGCCTTCCCATGATTCAAGCACTAAGGAACTTAATTCTGAATTAACTCTGCTTTACTGTTCAGAAAATGAGACTTAGGAACATTATTTTCCCCCCTTACATTCACCTAACTCTAAATTGTCAAGTCCAGGATGCAAGTTGAAATCGGAGACTAAAAGGGACTCACACCTACTGAATCAAAATCAAGAGCCCTAAGACATTCTTATGCACATCTATGTTTGCAACATGTTTGTCTAAGGAACTAATTTCTACCTACAATTCCAACTGGTTACTAATCCTAAAAGGAGGAATGGGTAACAGACCAAAAAGTTTTGTTGTTGACTAATACATGGTGATCTATCTTATTTGTATCGATGCTTTGGCATGAATAAGTATAAATAAGAGCTCATTTAGATCTTGGAAGAGATTAGAGATGTCAAATTTATAGACCAACACTCTAAATTTACATTTTTAGCCAAGAAAAATTAAGTGGTCATATTGCAAGTGATGAAAAACGTAGGTACCATGATTCATTCATTCATGTGTTTTTGAATGTAGAGCACCTGTTAGGTACTAAATCGTTCAACATTGCAGTAAATAACCAAAAATGATTTCACATGCATTTATGCTTTTCATCTTTATATTTGGACTTCTTTATTTATATCAGTATGGAAAATAGATCCTTTTCAATCATAGGCCCCACTATTTAGTTATTCATTATTTATAGGCACTAGGAATGGAAGCAGGCCTCCTGCATGCTAAGCAAGTGCTCCACCCCTGAGCTGTACTGCAGCCCTACAGTCACCACTTAAGGGGAAATTTGCCACAGTCCAGGGAATTCTAGGCAAAAGTACTTTGTTTCTCTCTTTCCAAATTGCTTAAATGTGTCACATTTGGGCCATATTCTTTGTGCTTTAATTGTAAGTGTCGATTAATCAGAGACAGGATTGGACTCCAAAGTGTGAGTCTCTGAACTCAGTGTGCCCTGATTACAGTGATGCTTTTTTTGTTTTGCAGGGCTGGGAATGGAACCCAGAGATTCAGCAAGCTAGGCAAGTAGTCTATCACTGAGCTATACCCCCGATCCTTTAAGTGTGCTTTTCAATTTCCCGTGGCCTCATGTTTTGTGTCAGTAAGATGAATCTTATGTACTGAGCCATTCCTGTTCTCTAGATGCTTGGCTAGACTCTTGGACCTGTACATTATTTCATTCAATACTCCCAAGTTCACTAGTGAACAGGTATAACAGTGTCCACATTTTGTAGGAGATGCATGGTCATTCCAAAAATCCAATAACACTTGAAAGTTATTTTGCTCTCTGACAAGGTCAGTCAAATCCCCTCAGGATTTACCCTGGAACCATGTACAGCACCTTTGTTGGTGTCAACCATCTGGATGAGTCATGGCCATTGATTGACCAATTTGCTCTCTGTGAAAGCCTGAGAAAATGTTTTCTCTCCATGTGAGTCTTCTTAGGCACACTTTACATTGTTGATCACTTTCCTCAGTGGCTCCATAATCTCCTTGATCAGAAAATTTGGGGCACCACTGAATTACAGGTATTACAGTACAGGTTTTGTTATGTCTTGAGTCCTCACTGACCTTGAAGGGCTACGTGTTACTATCTTTGCAAAAGTGTAAATGGAGGACCAGTTTGTTGTGAAAAAAAAAGAAAAAATATATATGTAAACACAAGATAGGATACATATACAGCTACTTTCTCTTAGTTCGTTCAGAAGGAAGGTTTGTACTAATATTGTTTAGATAAGATATCATGTCTGCATCTTGTCCTCTGAATAACTACTATGAAGACAACAATATGCAATGTATTAATTCTTGTAACTGTCCTACTAACCTGTTTTGAAACAATTTCATTGCTATTTTTTCATTTTTTCTCAATTAAATGAATAAAAAAGTAAGTTCTTACACACTATCAATGTGAAAATTTATAAATATTAGTTATTACAATAAATACTTGATAATAATGGGCTTTCAGTAGTGAATCAACCCTTACCTGCCACATCTCAAGTCAATATAAAGCAGTATCATGAAAAATGCTGCCTTTCCCTACTACTATCCAGTTCTGGCCTACAAGACTTTTCTCCAGGCTTTAAGACAGCCCATATTTTGCGTAATATGTTTGTAGACAAATTTTGAGAAGTAAAGAGTACATGCAACTGCTTCCCCAGTTGAGTTAAACACTGAAGAATACATAGCTGAATCCTTTGTTTTGGGGACTGGGTGCAGCTCAATTTGACAACCCAAGGGCAAGAATAGCATCTCCCTTTGAGTTCCTTGCATGGGGTTCATTTGGGATTCCCAGACCTCCTAGACTTCTCATAAGCAACAAGACAGATAAATAGTAAAGGAGCTTGAATAAGGGTTCACAAACAATGACACTGGTTCTCCATGAATTCTTCACAACTGGCACAGAAAGCAGCACAGAGAACAAAGTCCCTGGGGCCACTCCAGCAGCAGTGCTAATGGTGGGAGTGTACGTCTTTTTTTTTGCAAGCTCCTTCACTTGGAGTCTGTCCTCCCCAGAACAGTGTCTTTTTCCACTAAGGGAAATAGCTGGGACCAACCTGCCCAGGACCAGCACTCGCCACCTCTGCTCACACACCAACAGACTACTGAACTCATGGCTGCTTCCAGCTGCCTGCATGTCATGTCACTTAGTTTTCCACTTCTATCTTGATGTGCTAAATGTGAAAGCCACAGTACATACCCAAAAAGCAGCTTCTCTTTCCCAGGAAATAAGTGTAGTGATTCCACCAGGTAAACCAGGAATCTCAAAAACCACATTGTCCCCATGGTCTTCAAACTGGTGTGTATTTTTAAAGGTGTTGTTTCTGCCCACCACTTACTGCTTCTTAAAAGTCCATTTTACTACCTAGCTTGGTTTAGAAGGAAGAACAAATCAAAGTTTCCATCCAGCTTTTGGAATTAGGCAATTTGCAGTTATTAACACCATATTAACCCCCCTTGAGGGTTGTTCAAAGTTTCCCATGTCAGCCAGAAACACAAACCAACTCTGAAACCACTGAGTAATTTATGATAATATCAAGAAATGAAGACTGGATTACACCGATGAAGCCTTTACTGTAATAGTAAAAGTGAGGATAATATAATACCTCATGGGTTCATCAATGCTTACTATATGCCAGTCACTATGCTGGGCACTTTACAAGCATTTTTCTTTTTGATGAGAAACATAAAATACATTTTCCTCTTAGTTTAAAAAGCCATATCTCATAGATACACAAAGCCCTTAAGTGTCCTGCTCCGAATTCCAGAACATAAAGCAAGTAAGTTTTAAGGAAAGCTAATAAATGCAGTTGCATCAGATGTCCCCAAAAGGTCCACATCACTGGGAATGCAGCACATCTTTAGACACCTTCAGTCTCTTATCCCACTCAAGTCCACTCGATCACTCTAGTAGTGTGAAAAAATTAACCAGACTCATGATTTTCTAGCAACATAGAATGTAAAAGAATTTTGGCCAGGCATGGAGGCACACACCAGTAATCACAGCACTGGAGAGGCTGATGCAGGTTGGAGGCCAGTCTGAGCTACATAGTGAATTAAAAGCTGGCCTGAACTACACAGTGAGACTCTGCTTCAAAAAAAGGAGTATCTTGATTATGACCATCTAAAATGATGATCTAGTTAATTTGTCAGCAAATCATAGCAGGATTAAATTTTAATTGATCCAGATGGATGTGTCCTTTTCCAAAATTTCAACATAAATTCAAATACCATGTGTAAAAAGATATTCATAATAGGTTTACTAGTCTTATATATTTAAATAAAATTATTTCTTTAAGACCTTGGGGCATTTATGCTAGTTATTAAATTAAGATTATTGTCTTAATCTTCCTTTGCCCTGCGAGGTCCCTGAGATCACTCAGGTTCAACCAAGTGAACATAGCACTGGGTGTGAGTTCTGGCCTTGCAAGATAACTCAACATATACTAACTCAAATGTAGAAAATGTCACTGTGGGAGCATTTTCAAAATAACTTTTATTTGGTGGTGCTGGGTTCTGGTCTTGAACTCACGAGCCTCCTGCTCTAGATTCCAAGACTACAAAAGTGCTGGGACTTAACATGTAAGAAGGAAATATTCTCATGACAACTGCCTGAAGGTAGAGCAGGCGTGTATTCAAAATTATTGCACTTATTTCTTGAAATATCCAAAGAAACCTCAGAAATAACAACCTGGTTAAAGGCAAAGGTGTGCTGGGACTGTTCACTATCATACAACATAGTGGAAGTAACACCAAACAGCAGCAGCAGGTAACAATGCTCTAGTCCTGGTTCATAGTCATGACCTCTCCGCATGACTTGGTGTAACTCTGCTTCCCACTGTTGCTGGAGAGCATGGAATGACATGAGGTCCAGTGCTGCCCCTGACTCTAGCATGTGTCTGTGGTCTGGAATGCCATCCTTCTTTTTCTCCTTTTCGTTTTTTTTTGTATTTTTAGCACAGGGTCTACAAGGTCTCACTACACAGATGAGACTCGTAGTGAGCCTCCTGTTTTCAGCCTCCCAAGTCACAACGTGACTTATCTCATCCACAAATAAGGGCGCTCACCACCATCCCCAGTTTTAGTCATAACCTGGAGATTGAACTCCAGTCGCTGCGCCTACCTAAGCAGGCATTTTAATCTGCTGAGCTATCTGGCTGGCCCTATGGAATAGCATCCTGATTTAGATCCAAAAGCCAGTAGAAATAGACGCAGGTCATCATCACGATGTCTATCTGGGCTAGGAATGCAGGAAAGCAATGGCATTTGTGCCTGGGTCCAATAGCCAACAGTGACTCTTAGTCCTTCTCAGTCTTTAGGGGAGAAACCTTGGATATCATATTTTTATACATTTCTATTAACAAAGTGGTGGTTTTTGTTCTGTTACACTACATTTATTTGTCCATAGCTGGACATGGTGGGACATACCTGTAATCCGAGCTACTCAGGAGGCCAGTGTAGGAGAATCTCAAATTTGATGCCAGTCTGGGCAACATAGTGAGACCCTGTCTCAAAGTATAAAACAAAAACACACAAACAAACAGAAAAAGAAAATGGAGGCCAACGAAATAGCTCAGCAGATAAAAGTGCCTTCAAGCAGACTCAGGGTCCAGGGGTTCAATCCCTATGCTTGTCATGCTGGTCCTGCCCCCGGGGGTGCACTGAGACAGCAATTGAGACTGGGTGTGGTGGCGCACACCTGTAATTGCTGCTCTTGGGGCTGTAAACAGGCAAATCACCATGAGTCTGATCTAGTAGTGAGACCCTGAACACCCTGTAGAACCTGCCTTAAAATACAAAAAATGTAAATAAAAATAAAAATAAATAAAACCATAGCTCAGTGCACAGGCATTGGATTCAATCCCCAGTACCACAGAAATGAATCAATTATCTAATCATTTAAGAAAAATACATCACAAAATCCAAAAGAATGTTAATGTCAGGAATTCCCCCTTTTGTTTCTTCTGTGGGACACAGTAAGCCTACCATTCTGATACACTTAGTTCACCTTTCTTCCATAAAATACACATAGCACTAGCCCCTCTCTTAGAAGGAAAATTACGTCGTTACCTTATAGACAAGAGAGGAAATGCTGCAAATGTAATTTAGTAATCAGAATAAATTTCAGAAGTTCCCCTCAAGGCGCCTTTCCTGCCCTCTTCTCCTGGGGCCCCTGTGCAGCACCCTCATTCTTGCCAGCACTGTCTGCAGTCTTCAAGCTGCCTTGCTGAGAGCTGCCAACAGGTCTCAGGGGGCCTCTCCCACTTGTGGGATGCCTAACACTGGTTCTTTGATGAATAATCCACACAATCTGTCAAGGTAGCTTAAATCCCACCCTTGAAGCCAAGTTTACTCTCTGCTCAAAACTAGAGTCGTCTCTTCCCCCTCCGAATCCCAAAATATTTGTCCAACCTATGCCTTCTGCACGTAGCCATCAACAAGTGTTTATTCATTGTCACGCCTCTGCCCTTGGCCAGGGGCTTTAGATTTAAAACTATCAAATTCATTAAAGTCACAACGTGACTTATCTCATCCACAAATAATATAGGCCGTGATTTTAAAAATATCCGGCAGTCACTCTGTTGCCAAAGTCCACACACTTAACCACTCCACAATGTGCCTCTTAGTTTCTAGCAGTAGTTCTGACACACACAACAGGCTTCCTCTGGGCTGGGCCCTGTGCTAAGGTTTTACACGAAGTATTGCTTTACTCTCTTAAGTTTCAAAAAGTTTCTCTGAAAGTAAATACAATAAATTATCAGCCCCATTTTATGGGCGAGTAAAACACAGTACAAGACCATGAAGATAAATGCCCAACTATTCCATTTGTTTACCCAGCCCCATGACTAAAGGATGCCTTGTGTACTTCTCTGTTTATTGTCTGGGATTCCCTGAGCTTACCAGAAATGATTCCAGTCATAATAAATAATCAGGCAATAACACAGAGCTCTCTGCAGGTAAAATAGAGAGACGTGACAGGAGTGTTGTGGAGACAGGTGAGGACAGGGAAAGGAAATGACCCTAAGTTTCCCATGAAAACTATATCTTTACAGATGTTTCCTCTTTCTTCCACAAATTATAAATAACTTTTGTGTCAGAAAATATCAATATATAGTTTTAATATTTTTTTGCAAATATTTGAAAACCCTATTCTTTATCACACATATTATGCAAATAAACTCCCATTGCCAGCCTTACATGGGCATAGAAAAATCCTGATTGTGACCTTCAACTTCAGCACACGGGTAGGGGCTATGTTGAAAATGAAGGGCAAAGAAAGGTTAATTTTTCTCAATGGGTATATTTTTGTAGGTGTAACTAGAAAAAAGAAACAAGAGCACCCATGTGGAACAAAAAAAAGAAGAATTACTGCAATGAAATTCTTTGAAAACTCTGGAATTCATTATATTGCCTCCTAGGTGATGAGGCTAACAAGTCAAAATTTTAATCCAAGTTTGAAAGAACTGAAAGGTTTCTTAAAATTCAATTAAGATTATGTATAAAAAAGTCCCCATTATGATATGCTCCACTGAGAGACTCTACATTTGGCAGGAAAAAAACCTTGCTTTTTATCTTAAAATAGAATCCAGGAATAGCTAGTTACATTCTCGCTTTGCTTCAATATTTCAAGAGTTCTTCTCAGCTCATAGTCTCTGGAAGCATTAAACTACTAACATGGTGCTATTTCAGAGAATATGGAAAATGTTTTTGCATGAATTCTACGTGTTGAAATTGTGGTTTTTTTTTCTTTTTATAGGCTAGGGGAAAGACTGGAATATACAAACTCTATTCCATCTCTTTATATAAACACTTATACTGAGATCTGACATGACTTAAAAATGTCCCCCAAGGTTTAGTGTCATTGAAGGAAATAATTATCATTAATAATCATTGTTGAATTTTCCTCTTCATGAAATGTACTTTCGCTAATTGAAGGACAAATATATTTTCAAACCAAAGCCATCTGGGTCCTTACAGATCCGATAAGTAAAGTAGATCTATCACTTTATCAATGAAAAAATCCTCAAATTCCTCTGTGTTTCATGTATTTACATGTCACCACAATTCTATGAGATCCTAAAGTTACAGAACAATAAATGTGCTGAGTACAATTACATTTTATGATTGAAGTACTAATTAACAAAAATACACTTGCTTGGTTTTCATCCTTCAAGAATGTTATTAGCTCCTTCAAAGATCAGCACTTAATTGTAGTTAGGTTTGAAACAAGACAAGGAACTATATATGTTCATAAATGTGTGATAACTAAAATCTCATAAGCACCCAAATTTCCTATATTTTTGTGACTTTTTAAATGTAACACAAACGGCATGTTTCAAAACAGTGTACACTATATGACATTTGTTCAGACACCCATAAGTACATTTTGTTGAATGGCTATAAATGTGTTTTGGGGCACTGGATTCTGCTTATATACTCATATTGCTGTAATTGGAAAATAAAATATACTACATCATTAATTTTCAGGCCCTCCCTGTGATAGTACCAAGGAACAATCACCCACTGACTTGATTAGACAAGTGTACAGGACTCATGATTGAAGAGTTTCATTTTGATCACAGAAAGGTCTAGAGCATAACAGTATCTCCTCGTAAATTGAATATGTTATGTAAATAATTAATAACTGTACTGTGACAGTACACAAGTAATGAGCAACTCGATTACTGGATTTAAACACCAAGTCTGGGAGCTATTGAGTATGAAACGTAATTATGATTATGGTGTTTTAACAAACAATCATTAAAAGGGAGTATTAATTTAATCAAATAAGCACTTTTAATAATGGGAAAAATCTGGCTTGTTTACATTTGTAACACAAAGATCAAACATCCCTGCTCAGTCATCCCAAACATCCATACTTTTCCAACAAGAATGACAACACATCAGGTTAAAAAAGATAACCTTGGTTTGTAAAACTGACAGCCACATTGATATTTGAAGAATTGACTTTCAAGCCACAATTCACAAAGCATGATCTTTGCTTTATTAACTCTGCTGCTATCTTTCTCTGTTACCACCATACATTATACTTTAATAAAAACCAGTCGGATCACTCCTCTTGTCTGTGTCACTTTAATCTTTGCACTTAGCTTCCTTTCTCTGGCTTAGAGATGGATTCATGTCAGTAGCTCTTAGGACACTGGAAATGAAGCGTGCTGCCCAGGTGCTATGCTTTTGCTGCCTAAGTGACACTAGGAAGTAGAGAATCACTTTGGCGGGTCAGATTCCCTCAGCATGCCAAGGAGCAGCAAAGCTGAATCTCAGATGGACTTTGATAAGCCCGCTGTCACAAAGTAAACTCTGTGACCCATGTAAACACAGGCACCCATTAGAGCTCCGGAGAAGTGATCGGAGCCATTTGTAATGGTGACACTGTCTTCTGAGTGATAATACTCTCTGGCACATGTGATTCAGTTTGTTTGCTCAATAGCTTGGTATGTGTTTTTCCTGAGAGGAAGGACTTCATTATATATTTACTTAGAGCTTTTAATTTATACTTCCTTTCCTTTTAATTGGTGTCTTGTGATCTAAAATTAGCCGATGAACATAGCATCTTACTCAGACTCTCAGCTGAGTTGGTAAAAATTAGCCCCACTATCACCTGAAGTTCAACAGACCTCTAGAGACGGCCTTTTATTTCTTCCCTAATGCTCTGTAGCCATATGTAGAATGAATTTTTTATATGACATACAGTCATATTAATTATTATGTCCAAGTGGGAATTAGGTTAATAATTTCATGTTAAAAGAGAAGCTTAAACAGGCTTGCCTGAAAACTCACTGAAAAAAAAAAGCCTACATGGGAAGAAATTCCTGCATGAAACCTGAGATTGTCACAGCACTGTCGTTCCCCAAGCCTGGTATCATTGAGACAAGAATGAAAAGGTCACATGTTCTGTAAAATCCCACATTTGCTACACACATTCGCTACAGACATTCCTCCTTCTATTCTTTTGTTTGTGCAGTAACTAGATACAGCTACCATAAGACTAAATTAGTTTGTCCAGATGAGTCAGGAAAATAAATGCCCACAGAAATTTTATCTGCTATGCCTCCATCTGTCTGTCTATCTGTCTGTCTGTCTCTTTTTCTCTCTGAGGCAGTACTGAAAATGATCTGGAAATACTACAAAGATTGAAAATAATCCAGACTTTTAGAATTTAGCTTCACCTTGACAACGTTAAAATTATAAGCAACAGTCAACTTTTACAAGATACCCTTATTGTGTAACATTTATGGGCTACCAAAACCATGCTACAACTAATCAGATAACAAAGGTGAAGAGAAAACCTTCACCTTCCGTGTAGCTACAGAGAACGCACTTCTTATTTCCATGACATATGCTGGCAGAAAAGGGTTGGCTTAAGGCAGATCGGACTAACCTTCAATTTGTCATAGCGCTCACTCAAAGCTGCCACCTGATGATCCCGGTGCCGCCCAACCAGTTTACACAAGGCACAGATTAACTGGTCATCGGTCACGCAGTACATATTCACCTTCTCATCCTCGTGCTCCAGGCACATCAGCCCCCGGATGTGTGAGTCCGGGATTGGCTCAATCAGACGATGGCCTGTAAAAGGTTTCTTGTTCGGGTGAGTGGCTTTCAGGCACTCGTCACAGTAGGATACTTCACAAGTGACACAGGTCTTCACAGCGTCCTGGGCAGGATCCTGGTCACAGAACTGGCAGAGGACCTTCTCAGCAGAGGACATGGTGTTGGCGTCAAAGGCCCGCTCCCGGCGGGTCTCACTGGGGGAGTTGGGCCCGCTCACGGATGCTTTCTGAAACCTGTCGATGATATTCTGCAGGGTAACGTTGCGCTTGAGCCCGTCTAGACCTCGCTGGCTGAGCGTGATGACATGCCGGCACGTGGGGCACTGGAAGGCGCTGATGGACTCCACAGGTTCGTTTGTGGCACAGTGTGACACCAGGATGCGATGGGCACAGTTGAAGCAGAGGCTGTGTGCGCAGGGCAGCAGGAGAGGGTCCTCAAAGAGCTCCAGACAAATAGGGCAGGTCAGCTCCGACTCCAGTGTTTCCATCTTCAGGCAAAGCTCTCCGGTGTCATCAGCAAAATCCAAGGAAGCTGATCAGCTATCTGGAAACAAAATGGAAAATTGAATTAGGCAGGAGGACTCAGCCCTGGCTGGCTGTCAGCTTCGCATGCATCTCAGAACAATCCCAAACACAGGGAGGGCATGGAAGGGTAAATGTGTGTATATTTCAAATATTTCTTAGTCTATTCACTGCGTGGAAAACCCCTGCACTTTTCTCCCCGGCACTTTTCTCAAGTTCTAGTCACCCTACACAGGTTTTTTTTTTTTTTTTTTTTTTTTCTTTTTGGCAATTGTGGCTTTTACAAATGGCCAGCAATTGAAACTATAATTAACATAACTTGTATTTAATCAGGAACATCCTACAGTATCACAACTGGTTTCTTTCCAGAGTTGAAAATTAAAAATGTAGAAATGTTCATTAATGAACTGTACTCAGTCATGTGTAACTTTGAATTTTGGAACTTACAAATTAATGTGTATGTGTTTTGAAGGACTTTAAATTCTGCAATACAAAACCAGGCTCTTGAATCAGAGAGGCAGTTGTCATAGAAAGGGACCTTTAATGTACAAGACACACGAAGATCTCATTGCAAACAATCACGGTTAAACACAGGATGTCATTTTCTCAAATATGTTGCTGAAAAAAAATATGGACTCCCATAAAGATGATTTTGATAGAGGCAATCATTTTGGTGTGTGTTTGTTACTTTTCGGAGTAATTCTATTGTTTAACATCACAGCAGTGTGGTATGGGCAGGCAGAGAGGAGTCTAGAAAAGTATCTGGGAGCCTTTTGCAGCTGCAGTGGGTTTGGTACCAATGACTAATATTTAGAAAAATGATTTAGCTAATTAGAACAATGATCTGGATGGTTATCACATTCATTTGGTAAGTTCTAACTGTGATGGTAATTGCAATTTAAAGCACATTTTAAAGTGGTTTGCAAGGGCTGCTAAGCAACTCTGTGTAACACTCCTGGCCTAAAATCTCCCACCCTGGGGCTGTCGACAGGCATAGGCCAGGGTGGCAGGAGGTCCTGCCTGACATTGACAGCCTTGCTGGCCTGAGCACGACTTCTACTAGCTTTGTTGCTTCACTGCCCTGATGGCCACATTAGGGTGGCCCGGATCTATGCTCCCCTCACCATAAAGCCCTTGCTGCTTTTGTGAACTCCCACAGCCTCCCTTCAGAGCGAGAAGGGAAAGAATCCCACACAAACCCTGGTTCATTAAGGTGAAGAGGCCTCCTGCTCATTAGCAGGCCTGGGAACCAAGCCTCTTTGAAATGTCTCCCTTTCAAGGCCATTAGCAGAGGTCTGCAGAGCACTGGCGAGCATATTAGATGCAGCCCAGTGCAGACTGTGGGAGAATAGCACAGTTCACGTAGTGGTTGGGAGATTCAAATCACTAGTCAGGGGGTGGGGGGTGTCTCAGTGGGAATTAGGGAAAGCTGTCTACTCTAAAGCTATGTTTAGAGGTTCTGACAATCAGTCGTCTGTATTCACACCTCTGCTTATTTACAAAATTCCTGATTTCTGGAACATGCTGACCCTTTCTGAAACAGCATACTTGTGAAATACCATGTGGTACCAAGGTGAAACAAGCATTCATCTCCCTACCAACTGAATGCAAACTGATCATTAAAAGTGAAATGTATGTCCTGAGTCTGTTGAAAATTAAAGAGCTACCAGCTTTATAAAAGCCTTCAACTGCTTGCTCATATTTACCACATAGGTTGCTGATGTTAAATGAATGAACTGGTAGTGGCCATCCCTTGGAATCTTCTATTTCATTTTCCTGGATATGTTGTAAACGCCTGGCAACTTTGAACAGGGTAGAGGGAATGGTGATGGTTTAAAGAGCAAAAAGTACATGAAGTGATGTTTTTTAATCCAGTAGATATGGGATATTACAAAGGAGAGTGTGGGCGGGCTGTGCTGAATGTTCAGTTGAAGGCTTCAATATCGCAATTAAAGAGAATAGACAGGAAGGTCCTCTGTTTCTCTATATAGATTAAAATTTAGAGTAAGACCAGTCTGATTTCATTGTAAGTATGATGGGATTGTTAAGGAGTTATGACAAAATGAGATAGGACATAAATCAGTGGTCAGAAAGGTGTTATTGTCATTCCTGAGCGTAATATGCACTGTGCATAGAAAAGATGTTATCAAGATGGGAGAGATAATGAAAAGTTAAATCCTTAAAAAAAAGAATAAAGAGGTTGGTGTGCTTTGAAAAACTAAAGATTATTCATCTTCCCACAGCCTGCAAGGGAAAGCAATGCAAAAGCTGCTTTTGCAAGGGACAGTTGGCACCACTTGGTCTCAGACCACTCTTCCTTCAGAAGAAACTGACACTACTTATTAAATATTACTTTGATTAATCATGGAAAAAGAATGAGCTCAAATGTCCTCTCCCTTTCAATCAGAATGTAAAGGAAAAATGTAATCTTCCTGGTCTGATTCATTCTCAAGTGAAACAAAACTGCCTGGTGCCCCAAATTGCCTATCTCAATAAGAGAAGAGGCAAATTATGCCTGGAGAGCTATAATGATTATGTTTTTAATTTATAATTTAATTTTTAATTAACCTACAGTATTTATGCATGTTTATAGTCCCTAGTATTATAATTTGATACATGGGAATACAATGTGGAGGCTCTTCAAAAACCTGAAAGTAGAAATACCATGTGATCCAAAATCCCACTCCTTGGTCTAGATCCAAAGGAAATGAAATCAGTATATCAAAGAGACATCTGTACTCCTATGTTCATTGCAGCAATAGCCAAGAAATAAAAATAACCTCCATGTCCATCAAATAATGAATGGATAAAGAAAATGTAGTACACATGTACAATGCGATATGGAACTGGGAGACATAACATTAAGTGAAATAATGAAATAAATGAGGTACAGAAAGATAAATAAGGCAGAATGAGTGTTGTTTCAATACACGTGCTAGGGTTCTATCTCCGAATGTCACCATCAGAACTTTAAGAGCTGATTGCATTGTGAATCCCAGTGGAAATGTCAGCACATTATTTTCTCACTCAAGAGTTAGTCACTGTATGCTGAGTGCTGACCCAGCTCAAGACAGCACAATCTGGTGCTCTCGTCACTGCACCTCTATTAGCCAGGGCCAGGCCAGTATCAACTCACATTTGGGGCATCCTCAAGACCTTTGTGACTGCCCTTGGCTTCTGCTCACCTTTGCCCTTCTCCCTCAAGTGTATCCTCTCAGAATCCTGTTAAATATGACAAGCCTTGCTTGTTATGTGCTCAACTCCCAGGAACTTACCACTGCAGCCAAAGAGAAATTCACCAGAATAAAACCAGCCCGGAAAACCCCACTCAGACAGTGAGCTCATTTCCTCCCACGCTACCCTGAGCTTGCTCTGCTCTGGGTAAAGCTTCTTTTATGAGTCCTCAAACATGCCAGTCATGTCCCTTCCCTACTTGCCCCCACAAGGCCTTCAGGATCCACATGACTCTGCCCCAGTATCACCTTCTCCAAAACACATTAAAACAATTTTCCTGCTCTAACCATGACCACTCATTCAGTACAGCGATCCTTCTCCTCCCATCACCATTTGTTTTTCACCATAACATTTCTTGCTGCTATTTTCAGTGAATTTGTTCATTGTCTTGTCTCTCCCTATTATGTCCAGCAGTAGGGCAGGGACTCTATGAGATCAGAGACTTTTCTCTGCTTTTTGAAGTGTACCACCAGCACCTTAGTGTTTAACACACAGTAGGAGTTAAACACTCATTGATTCCTTTGACTCTGTTCTGTTCCAGAAGAAACCAAAAAGGAAACAACATGATTTTTTTCTTTAAGAATCTCTCAATACATCAGAACAGAAGTGAGCAAGTTTTTCTAGAAAGAAGAGAACAGTAAATATTTTTGGCTTTGCGTGCTACAGGAACACTCACTTGCAGCACAGGAATGCCTAAGCAATCATACACAGTATGAAAAGGAATGAATGTGGCTGTGTTCCAACACAATTGTATTTACAAAAAGGTACCAGATTTGGCCTGAAGATCTTATTCTGCTGACCTCTGTATTAAAAGATAGACATGCACAGCTAGCCAGAATATAAAGTGAAAATCATTCTCAGAAAGGTATGAATAAAATGTTATGTGGGTAACAATGGCAGAGCCAGACTTGGACGAGTGCATACATGTTTCCAGGGCTAGTGGGAAATAATGTGCAATGGGATTTTACCCTGACATCAATGGAAATGATGTGAGTTCAGTGCTTGAGGCAATTAGTATAAGAATGATTTAATAGCAGCTGCTCAGATCGGATCTTTGTCTTTTATCCTGTTGCACTTGGCATAGCGCTGTGGGCAAATGTCTACACTGTAAATGGTTAATTGTATTAAATGATGACAGAGACTGGGCATGGTGGCATGCGCCTGTAATCCCAGCTCTTGGGAGGCTGTAAACTGGCAGATTACTATGAGTCCCATCTAGTAGTGAGATCCTGAACACCCTGCAGACCCTTCCCTAAAAAAAAAAAAAAAAAGATGACACAATAGCTAGATGTGATGAGTGAGGTTGAGCCAATTTTTCAAATCTTTAGCCTGCATGCTGTAAAAAAGGAAGGTCTTTTGATTCAGTATCTGTAGAGTACCCCATCTTTCCATCTTTATCCATATTGTGCCATGATATAAGTGTCATTTTCTTTAAGACACTCAACAATGTCTTACAAATGTCATTCTCTCCCCGTCAAAAAATTAACATGGCTTATTTTTAGCTTTCTTTTAAATAATTTTCTAGAGAAACTAAAACACCATTCATTCTTTCACCCAATTTTTAAGCTATCTATGTGCCTGGTCTTGGGACAAAAACTGGTAAAACAAGGCTCCTACCTCTGTGAACTAACTCATGATTCAACAGAAAAGGGAAAATACGAGCAAAATTACTATGCAGCATAACAAAACATGCATGTCAAAGATATGTGTGGAATAATTAACTCTATTGGAGAAGCAAGGGACAGTAAGGCTTCCTAAAAGAGGTAATAAGTGAGGTGGATATTAAAAGATGAAAAGGGGTTCAACGACTAGATAGTAGTGGGCAGGAGTAGATTTCACGCAAAGTGTTATTTTTCTTTTGTCTTTTCTTAACATACATAGTTTAATTTTCATACTATCCAATTATTTTTAAGAAGTGGCTTAGCTTTCAGTACAATAGAAGGAAATCACACATGCATACTGTTGTCAGGAAATTCTATAGCTCAACATTTTTATGAATGGGCTGATTGGTCTTCATTCAGAGGAGGATGTGGGTAATCATGAGAACTCCTTGCAACAAAATGGGAATTGCAACAATTCACAGCTCACACCTCTACCCACGCACAGCTCTTATGTCTACATCAAGGCATAAAATATGGGAGCTAAGGGGAAGTTGGGATGGTGGCTCATGTCTAAACTTCTAAGTTGTTCAGCATGCTATTTTTTGTCTGCCTGCCTACGTGTCTATCAATGAGATCCACAGATTTTCCCAAGGGTTCCTCTTCCACTCACCCTAATAACATCCTTAAACCAACAGGTTGTAGTAAAGCCTAGGATGCATGGGTGGAAGCCACTTTTCCTTAGAAACTTCCTTAAAAGTTCAAAAAAGCATTTTCTTAAAATAAAAGAAATTAAAGTGGGTGTGCTGTTGAACACCTACTGGTGGCTGAGACAAGAGGTCCACAAGTTCCAAGCCAGCCAGGACAACTTAGACCGATCCTGTCTTAAAATTTAATAAATAAATAAAGGTTGGAAATGTAATTTAGCACAAAGGCCCCGGGTTTCACGTCCAGTGCAGACAGCAGACAGACAGACAGGAAAACTGATAGATCATTGTTGTAGTGATGAGCAGTGGCACGAATGCACTCATCCTCCCTCTCAGCTCCCTCATTCTGTGCATGACTGAAGCTCTGCTTTTCTAGTTTTCCTCTATCTGCCGCCGACTTCTTCCTCCTGTTGACTAGTCTGTGTTTTCTTTTCTTTCTTTTTTTGTGGTACCAGGGATTGAACTCAGGACCTTGGTCTTGCCAGGCAAGTGCTTATTCTACTAAGCTATCTCCCTGGCCCCAGTCTGTTTTCTAACCATCTATGCACCCTTCAAAAAAACCTAACTGCTTTCTTTGTTCATTTCAGAGACTGAGTCTCTGAAAGTGAGCTGTAGGCTTATACTTAAATGCCATCTAGGGGACTACCCACTCAGGTTCCCCCTTCTGTTCCTTTAGGACAGAAGCTTTCTTGCCCTCAATAAATATATTCTGCTCATAAAAATAAATGCTATCTAGCAATCCAGTTCAGCATTAAGGGTTCTCCACTGCATATACTGTGAATGCCCCAGACTCAAGATGCGTGTCTCACAGAACCCATCAACTTTCCTCCTATCTGTCTTCTTTTTCAGGTTCCTCACGTCCTTCCACCCTGAGTGGCAAAAGTCAGAAATTCCCCACATTTTCTCTCCTCCTTCTTGGGATATGCAGAATAGGTATCCACAAGCTACATTCCAGAATATGTTGGTACTTTAGGGGCAAGTGGAAGTGAATGGTGCAGACAGAAGGGATATTAATGAACAGATGACTCTGAGATGAAGATACTGGTGGGGATTGTCCAGGTGGGCACAATGCTGGATCACAAGGCTCCTGAAAAATTGAGATGAGAAGCAGAAGAGTCCTAGCAAGAAGTGGACCATCTGTGGTTGCTCTGAGCATGGAAGAAAGGAGCACAAGCCAAGGGATACATTCATCTTCTAGAAGCTGGGACAAAAATGGACTGGACCCCAGGTAAGGCACCCTACACATATTTTGACTTTGGGTTCTGGGCTATCTCTGGCAGACTTCAGGCCTCTATAACCATGAAGTAATAAATATGTGTTGTTATCATAGCCAACAGGTCTATGATATCTTGTTACAGCATAAGTAGGAAACAAAAGCACCCTCCTTCCTCAAATCCAGAACATCTTGGATTATATTGTGTTTGCCAATCCTTCATAACTCTTTGTATTGGCTTCCTTCTCTCTGCTTACACTGACTCTGTGCTGTTCCAGACCCTCTTTGCTGCATTCTTAGACTATTACCAAAAAATCCCCTTAATTTGATTTATTACTTTCAGTCTTCCCTTCTTCAGTCTAATCTTTGCAGCAGGCTTCTGGCACCACAGCTTTTTCTTGTCACTTCTCTCAATGGCTTGAAACATGGAAGAACTCCCTGATGCCCCAGATTTGAGTCCTTATCTCCTCTTCCAAAGTACATGCAGAGCCTTACTCATATTTCACCCAATATACCTTCTAATTTAGTCTCACTCACTCCCTATGCCAGAAACCCCCCAGACTCATAAATTGGGCCATTTGATGTCTTTACCAAGTGCTTTGGATTTTTTTTTTTCTAGCACAAATCATTTTTTTTTAGGTGAGATGTTTTTGTTTCATGTTTTTTGTTTCATTGTTTCTGTTTGTAGGATTTTTTTTTTTTAAAGATGAGAATGGAATCTCTGGGAAATCCAAAAAGTCCTGGTCACTGTTGTATTTGGCAGTATCATAGTAAACAAAGAACGGTTTAAATTAATCATTCTAAATAGCGTGTTGTATCTTTTTTTTTGGCAGAACCGGGAATTGAACTCAGGCCCTTATGCTTGCCAGGGAAGTGCTAATTCTACTGAGCCATCTCCACAGCCCCAACATATCTCAAATTTTTACATTTAAAGGTGGTAAAGTAATCCTTTAAGGTAAAAAAATACAAAGTGATAGAATTATCATATCCACACCAAAACTAAAATATTTATTTAAAAATATTATTTTTGCCTTGCTGGCCCTACCCCCTGGGTGTGCTGAGACAGTGATTGAGACTGGGTATGCGCCGGTAATCCAAGCACTTGGGAAGCTGAAAAACAGGAGAATCCCTACGAGTTTGATCTACATGAGATCCTGCAAGCCATTTACCAAATCCATAAAAAATAAAATAAAAATATTATTTTTATCTAGGCCATGTAGTGCAGGCCTATATTTCTAGTACTCTGGGAGGCTGAGGTAGTAAGAGTCAAAGTATCAGCCCAACCTGGGCACCTTGGTGACTTAGCAAGACCCTGTCTCCAAATAAATCTGGCTGGGGATATGGCCCTGCCAGAAAGCCCTGGCATCAAACACTGGACACACACACACACACACACACACACACACCTCTGAAAGAGATAACATTCATAATCCAAAGTTTTATGCAAACATGAATGTGTGGCCTGAACCAAATGACCACCTCACCTTTGAAACTCTTATTACAAAATGTAGATGAAAGAGTTTCGTGCCTCATAGGGTTAAAGAAAGTTAATCAGTAGACAGATGGGAAGCTGTTGGCAAGGGCAGGAAGACTGCGGGGCCATAGCACCTGGCGAACAGGTGAAGCATCTGGGAAGAAAGCTCCTGCCTTATTCCCCCTGAGTTCCAGGTAGCTTCATCCTGAACTATCCTTCTGCTGAAGCAGCACTGATTTCCAGAGGAGGATTTTCCCAGACAGAGAAGTGCTTGCTTTTGCCCAAGGCACAGGATATGGGAGAAAACAGTGAAGGAGAAAATTCTCAGTGCAAGGGGAAGGAAGCACGTGGACTTCCTCCACTCAGGATTGGGGGTTGGGGCTTGGGAAGCGAGGCAAGGTGGGGCGACTCAGAATGGAGGCTCTCCTGGACTCAAGTTATAGGACAACAGCAGGCAAGTTAACAGGGTTCATATCTTTGGAGACATCACTTTTGCTCTGTCCCTTGAAATAAGAGACATGAATTGTGTACTGACCTCACAAAGCGACACAAACAAAATATTGAAGCTACTATCTATACTGTTACAACCCTTGCTACCATCCTACTCAGTAGCTCATTTTAGATTTTCCCCTTTCCTTTTTTAGGACCTACACTATGAAATAATCAAGATGACCTACAAGTTAAACAAATGTCTGGAAGTCCAGTGCAGATAGCATGTACTGTCAATTTTAATCCATGGCCAAGTTTAGTGCACACGTTTTTCTGGGTCAGATGTCAAGAATAGGGAGATTTCACCCTTGTGCTCAAGAACTAAACTGAGAGTTAGAAATCTTCAGACCAAATACATTTTCTGAGATTAGTCAGCCATAGTTCATCATTAGTACATCGTCTATTATATTTTATTTCCCAGTTTCTTTTAATGGAGACCCTGGCATTCTGATCATAAGAATTTCCCATTCCTCGGGGCTTCCCTACATATGTTTTGTGAAATGTCTACATGATCTAAGAAGCATAATTACTTTTCTTATCGATAACTTCACTTCTAGTTCTTCAGCATACATCTCTGAGATCTTTACCAACCAGGAAAATCAGTGAAGCATGAAACCAAGGAATAAACTTGGATGCCAACATTGAGTAGCCTGTCATCAAGGGTTAAACCTGGATGGCTCTCAGTCACTGCCTGGACGATTCTCAAGGCATTTCCTCTGGTTATTTTCCAAATATCCTCTGGAATATGGAAACTAAACTTGTTAAATTTATCAAAACATTAACTTACATGACAAAAAACACTTCACATTGCACAAAGCTATACCAAGCTGTGGAATAACTATTCCAGGAAAAGAAGCTCCTAAAAGTGTCACAAGCAACAAATAACATTAACTATGCTACAAATAACTGAACTATTTGAAAGGCCTACATGATCAAGTCACTGTATTCGATTGTCCACACCTTTTGCCCCCTGTCCACCTAGGGAATTAAGAGTTAGTTTATTTACTGCTATTTGGAGTTTTGCTATGACATTACCCCTGTTATGGGGAAATATTTTTAAAAGATTGTGGAATGATGTCTCTGCTTTAAATCAACAGAAATAGAGTCAGAAGAGTCAAAACTACTCAGTGGTGCAGCAGTAAAAACCAAGAGATTAAGTTCAGAAGGAACATGCTCTGTCCTCAGACAGGCATAATATCCTCAATTCAGAAAATTATCTAATAAACTTAATAAAAACCAGCTTCTATATCCAAGACAATTTCACCATGCAGAATACTTTAATTAACACACCACTCAGTGTATTCATATTCAACCACACAGGTTAGTATTTCACATGAGTTCTATAAACCACCAAATAAACACACTACCTCAATACTACTTTATTGCTCAGTACCACAGCCCATTTGCCAAGCAGGTGAGTCAATAAAGGCACTATAAAACACAGCAGCGAGGAAGTGGAAAGAGGAAAGAAGACGCAATTGAGTGTACTGACACTCTGAAGGGCTCAAAAGTGATTCCATGATATAAGTTGTTTCCCACCCTAGGCAGAAGTATAAAAGCCAAGTGGATCTTAAATCAATAATATTAATAATACATTAAGTACAAACAAGTTAGGAAAAAGGGTGATCTGGTATCGCTCTGTGGGTAATGAGTGCTATTCCGAAATATCAGCTTGGTTAACCTCTGACTGTGAGCATACCA
Source organism: Ctenomys sociabilis (assembly GCA_004027165.1). Lineage (NCBI taxonomy): Eukaryota > Metazoa > Chordata > Mammalia > Rodentia > Ctenomyidae > Ctenomys > Ctenomys sociabilis. The sequence continues at coordinate 25,989 of PVKA01014453.1, forward strand.
AAATTCACTTGTTTAACTGGTAACAGGCAACTAAGAAATTTTGCCAACTAACAAGGAATGGACCAAAGGGTCTGATTGAGAGAGAGAGAGAGAGAGAGAGAGAGAGAGAGAGAGAGAGAGAGATGAGACAGAGAGACAGAGAGACAGAGAGAGAGAGAGAGAGAGAGAGAGAGAGATGCATTGATCCTAGCTTCAAGTGTTACCACAATTAATTCATATAATAAATATTTTGAATGACCTGTCATCTCTTTATTCTAAAGAGGGTTGAAATTAAAATCATTTTGCCTGTTACCTGACAGGAAACCCAGGGAAGACTTTTAATCTCACCAGACACCCACCTGGAGGAATTCATACAAATCAAGTTAAACTGTTCACCAAACCTTTTTCTGTACTTCCTCATCTGCCTATAACATGCTCATTTTAGTAACTGGATCTCTAGGATTCTCTTGAAAATAATCACATACTCGCCTGACCACGCAACCTGATTAATAATGAATGAACATTCCTGAAAAGAATCACTTCGAAACATGGCAGATGGCTGTGAGGATATGAAGTCCTTAATGACCAAAGCTGAGGGGAAATGGGAGCTGGGTCACAAACTGGGTATTTTAATTGAAATCCAGTCTTCTGAATTGCCTTAACAGAATGCTGAAATGCTCCTTCTGGAGGTTCATTTATCCAAGCAGACAAGCAAAAGACACAAATGGCAAATGCAAAAGACCAATGCTGACTCCTGGAGGAATAACTGCCCTGTCCCGCCCTGTCTCAAGTAGTGAAAGAGCCCTCTGGGCAGTCGCAGAGGTGCAAGTCTGTCCTGAAAGACCAAATAAATGGGTTAAAAATAGTCCTTAAGAGTCCTCTGAACACCTCTCCAGATCCTGATAAACAGACCCCCCTGGATACCCACCAATGGACTGCACACTAGTTCTTTTTGAAGAAACATCGCCGTAAGCAGAGGATGGGGACCCACGAAATGACAGACAGGCCACCGAGACCAGATGGTGGGTGGCAGGCAGTGCTGAAGCGGTCCTGTGTGTCTGTGAGAGCGTCGACAGTGAAACACAACAGGAAAATCGGCCCAACAATTCCAGGAAGGCCAGCTCCACCTCATCCACTCCGCCAGGGTTGCCCGAGTTGAAGAATCAACTGCCTTTGCAACTGCCCCCACTGTGACTTCCCTATTCCCTCGCCCACTAAGGGCTCTACTGAAAGCAAATGAAAAGACAGATCAACTCAGGTCAACACCCACTGCCTTGTATGTACAAAAAGGAAAAAAAAAAAAAAACCAACAACGATGACTTGGCACTGGGATCTATAATCTTAGTGCTTACAGGGAACAGTGACGGCCGCTCCTACAGCCCAGGGCTGCATGCCAGCTCTCCTCGCTGCCAACAAGATTTGCCCTGCAGACCTCTGGGGTCATGTACTTTTCTCCCTTGCATTTGGGCCCTTTGGACATTCTGCCTAGCACATGGTCAGGTTATGTTCTGGTTACTGTTTTTTTCATTTTAAAAACCATATATTCATTTTTTGTCTTCATTTTCTCAATTAAAGTACTTTCTGAAAGAATTTTTTTTAAACCTAGATCGAAAAAAAAAAACTCATCATAGATAGAATAAAACACATCTTTCTCCAAAAATAAAAATCAAATTGCAATGGATCACCTTGGTCAATAATTGAAAATGTATGTATATATGAAATACATATGTATTTACACACTAACATCCAAATTTTACATAAATACATATATGTATTTGTACATACCTCGAGTGTGTATCCAGTTTTCTTTTGGTTCTATTCAGAACCAGATTCGAGACTGCTCCCTCAGGATACCAAAACCTGAGGATGCTTAATTTCTTTATAGAAAGTAGCTTTTGCACAGAGCCTACGTACATCTCCCTCAAACTAAATATTACCTATTGTACCAAGCATGATGCAATTGATATTCAAATCATGGCTTTATTATATTATTTATGGAGACATAACAAGAAAACAGGTCTATACATGTTCATTACACACAAAATTGTTTTCCATGCTTTTGATCTCAGCTTCGCTGAGTTGTAAATGTAGGAATGAGAGACACAGACAAACAGATAATCTGCTGTGTAGCCTAAACCTTGACTTCAGTCTCCAGAATGGCAAAGAAAGGGTGATTGAGAATGGAAAGTAGCTATTTAAACTTTGATTGTCTAAAAGGAAGTAGTCTCCCCCTACCCAAAACACTTGTCTCACACTGAAGCTCTTTGAAGGATGCTGCTTATCGCTGTGTAAGACAAGAAACTGAAACTAATGTAAATCATTAGGAAAGGGTGAAAAACTCTGCACTATTCAACACATCCTAGACATTTGGACTCCACCAAGGGTATTTAAGCAGCTTTCGTGACAGAAGAAAGCAGGAGATGGGAGTTCTTTCCTCAGATGGCTGGGGATCATGTCGCAGCACCTACTTCCATGCTGTTGCAACACCTCATAATAAATCAAAGTGAGCTTCGCATGTTAGTACATAAAAATGCAAGGACAGATTGTGTTGACTTATGTCTCTTCAAACTGTAACTTCATTTGCCTTTGAACAATACAGAGATTACTCAATTTCACAGAAAGATGATTTAGTTAAGAAGTTACTCATCATGCATAGAAAAGATACTCACCACAAGGTAGAATTTTAAAGAGCTTTTCAGCAAGACAATATTTTTATTTTAAAGAGAAAAACACAATTTCAAAGCAAGGCAATAGGAGGTTAACAATGATTAAAACAAGGTGTATTGTTATCTTTAAATTAGTTACTCGGATTATAAGATATAGGCATTTAATTGTCCAAAATATATTAGCACAAAAATTTCTATCAATGAACTAAGTGGAATTAGTAGTGCAACTATCTTAGTTACCCTGTTTGTAAAAGAATATTATATACTTTTTTGCTTTTTCTTTTCTCCTTCCTTTTTTTCTCCTTTTCCTCATCACATTTTCTCTTTCTTTTAGAACAGATTCTTCCCATTTTGCAGTATCAATTGTACATTTTGGATATTGCTTACTCTTTCACATTCTTACGTGAAGGACACAGTATGATGTTTGCACATGTGCATCTGGTTCATTTCACTTATAAATATGGTCTAGAGTTGCATCCTATAAAAGTCTGTAATTTGTGCTTTTTATGGATCAGTAGTACTCCATTGTATAAAAAGACAGCATCTTCTTTTATGTGTTCCTCAATGCATGGGCATTTATGTTGTTTTCCAAGGTCTAGTTATTACAAATTGTGTTGCTATAAACATGGGCGTACATATATCATTGTGGTACAGCATTTTTATTTCTCCTGGGAAAATACCCAGAAGGAGAATAGCTGGGTCAAATAGGACCTCTAATCCTAGTTTGTTTAGTAATCTCCATACTGATTTCCACAGGGATCACACCACTCTATACTCCCACCAATCATGGAGAAGTGTTTCTTTTTCCCTACAGGCTCTCCAGCCTTTGTTGTTGGCTGGTTTCTTGATGATCGCTATTCTTGCTGGGGTGAGATGGAATTTCAGTATTTTTTAACTTGTATCTCTGACCAATACTGTTGAATATTTTTCATATATTTATTTGCTATTTGTATTTCTTCATCTAAGAAGTGTGTGTTCTATTCAAATGTCCATTTTTGTACTGGGTCTTTAAATTTGGGGGTCTGATATTTTTAGTCCTTTCTGTGTTCTCAATGGTAATCTTTCATCTGAGGAACAGCTGGTAAACATTTTTCCCATGTTATGAGTTTCCTTTTCACTATGTTAGTGGCTTCTGTTGCTGTGCCAAAGAGTTTAATAAGATGAGATTTGAGTTGTTGACTCTGTGGTAGTTCCTGTGCCATCAGGATTTTATTCAGAATCATTGTCTATACCAATGTCTTCAAGTGCTTTACCTATTTTACCTTTTGGTAGGTTTAATGATTCTGTTTTAGTATTTAGATCTTTGATCCATTTCAAATTTGGTTCATTGCATGGTGAAAGATACAGGCCCAGTCTTAATCTTCAGCATTTGAAGAGCCAGTTTTTTCAGCAGTGCTTATTAAAATAGGCCATCTTTCTTCCAGTGAATGCGCTTGGCACATTTCTCAAAGATAATGGGGTTGAGTATGTCAGTAGTTGTTTTTTAATCTTCTAATCTATTCCATTCATATTTGGGTCTTTATTGTTTGCTAGCACCATGATATTTCATCACAGTTGCTATCTAATGCAATTTCATGTTGGGGATTGTGATGCCCCTTGCCTTGTCTTTGTTGCCCAAAATTGTGTTTGCTATTCTAGGTCTCTTCTGCCTCCCAATTAATTTTAGGATTGGTTTCTCTAATTCTGTAAGATATGCTGTTGGAATTTTGATCAGGATTGCATTGTGTCTGTAGAACAGTTTTGGAAATATGACCATTTTCATTGTATTTGTTATTCTTGCCCCAAAGCATGGGATATCTTTCCATTTTTCGATATCATGTTCCATCTCCTTTTTCAGAGTGCTGCAGTTTTCAATGAGGTCTTTCACATCCCTTGTTAGACTGATTCCTAGGTATTTTATTTTTTGGATATTATTGTGAAAGGTGCTTTTACCTAATTTCTTTCTCAGTGAGTTCGCTATTTATGTACAGGAAAGCTATTTATTTTAGTTCTGACTTTGTATCCAGTTATGCTACTGCATTTGCTGGTTAAATCTAGCAGGTATTTTTTAGAGGAGTCTTTTTGATCTTCTCTGTAGAGTATCATATCATCTATACCTAATCATAGTTTCAATTATTTCTTTCCTATCCTTTTCTTTTTCTTGTCTAATTGCTGTGGCTAATGTTTCCAGAACTATACTGAATGCAAGTGTTAGTAGTTGTTATCCTTGTCTTGTTCTTGATTTTAGAGTGAGAGCTTCCAGCTTTTGTCCATTTAGTATGATGTCAGCTGTTGGTTTGTCATAGATAGCTTTTATCAGATTGATATAAATACCATCTGTTTAAATTTTCTTTGGGGCTTTGTCATGAATGAGTGTTAGAATTTGTCAAAAGCTTTTTTTGCATCTATTGAGATGATCATATAATTTTTGTCCTTGACTACATGAATATGGTGTACTACATTTACTGATTTACATATACTGAGCCATCCCTGCATCCCTGTGATGATTCCAATGGGCCATGATGTATAATTTTCTTCATGATTTGCCAGTATCTTACTGAGGAATTTTGCATCTATGTAGGGATATTCACCTGTAGCTCTTTTTCTTAGTTGTATTCTTCTCTGGTTTTGGTATCAGGGTAATACCCACTTCCAGAAATGAATTTTGTAGTATTGGTTCTCTTTCAATTTCATTAAGGAGATTGAGAAGTTACAGTGTTAGATCTCTAAATTTTTGTAGAAGTCAGCAGTGAATCCACCAGGACCAGAGCTTTTCTTAGCAACAGAGTTTTAAAATTGCTTTTGTTAAAGTATCTTTTAAGCTATCAAAATTTCTACCAGGTAGTCCCATTCATAGTTTGCCAGTGTAGTGCAAAATTAGTATGATCATCTCAAGTTGAGACATTAGGAAACAAATATCTGCTCAATGTCTCAAAACAATATCGCAAACAACAAAAATGTTTATAATCTTAAAAGAACATAATGTACATGTACTTGTATATGAAATTTCTAAGCTTCATAAGATCTCAGACTGTGTCCTTTACAATGTAAGAGACAACATGTCCTGTTTTAAGGGAAAATAGCTTCTATTTGGCATTATATGAAAAATGGCTGCAGTTTTACAGGTCTATGGTGTACCAGTCATTGTGCTGGAGTTTGGTTCTGAATGGCTGGAGAGTAGAATGCAAAGAAAAAGAACAGCGTGGCAGCCCGTCACAGTTAATCTCCTGGCACAAGTCTTAACTGACACTCCAGGTAAATGGACCAAAAGTGTGCTGGCAGGAGCAGTGGCCACTAGCTCCTTAGAATCCAGCCATAGCTGAAGAGTGAGTAACACGGCCTTCCTTCCCTGAACACCTTTCTATGTATATTTATAGCTCAACAGTCATTTCCACATGCATGCATAGGATTCTAAGTCTATATAAAATCCCATACATGTTTACAATGGAATTGACATTTGTGGCACGTATAAATAAGTATGTCTATATAGGCATGCACGCGCATGTGCATGCACACACACACACACACACACACACACACACACACACGCACCATTTCAAAACTACCGGATGGAGAGTTTAATTGCATTCCTTCTTCACAAGTCCTTCAGTTTGTGCATACCTCCTGCATCACAGAAACACTCCTCCTATGCACAAAAATGTTGGTCTGCTCACTTGCGAAAGGTTACATGGAAATGAGCAAACTGACTGAAGATGTCTCCTCTGCAAGGCTCACTAGTCAAGAAGGATTTCGGCAAGTACACTGTGCCCTGAAGAAACACGTGCCATTTGGAGACACTTTTTCTACTTCATTTATTCAACACTCCTTTAGAAGGCAGAGAAAGTACATACTTTTGCCTTTCCAATCTTCCATGAGCAACAAAATTATGTATCAATAAATTGTGCTTGATACTGGTCAGTGGTCACTTCACTATATTCTGTGAACACTGGGCAGCTTAAATTCAAAGACAAGACCAAATACTCCTGTCTCATATCTTGTGAAGGTTAATGACAATGGGATAGAGTAACTGATTCCTGTTGTGTGCACAGACTGGGAAATTCTTTCAAATATGATAATACCTTTTCTTAAAGAAAATCACTTTCCCCCACCTTAACTTCAAAGTTAGCCACACACAAAAATCTCATGCTCACAATACCCTGAAGCTACTTCTTTCCTGATCTTGAGAAATAAAGGAAACTAACCTTTATTCACAACTCCTGGTTAACTATTATGAAGAACATGCTTTAAATGTTTTCCATGATCACTGAAGCCATACAGCCAAGGGATAAAGTCTTTTTTTTAAAGTAACCCAAAGAGAAGTGATTCTTTTGTTCTGAGTTGTTATTGTAAAGCACCACATGAAAGAAGGGGGATGATGGGAACGTGGCAATGAAAAGGACAACAGCTCTGACGAACGAAAACAGGATATTAAGAACAGCCTTGTAGGACTGAGCGCCTACAGAACAAAAGCTAAAGGCTTCTAGGGAATGGGAGATATTTGAGCACAAATACTTTCATCACATGTTAATGTTAATGGATGAACCATAGTTTTTTCAGACAGCACAGATGTGGGGCAATAAACATTAGGTTATCATTAACACACACACACACACACACACACACACCAAAGGCATACAATTTAATGTATCATAAAATTAAAACTGCTTTCAAAACATACTAAATCATTCTGTTTCATCCCATGATCCACTTCTTGACATTTCAAGCTACTTTACTCTATCTAAACTAAACTGTTAGTTTACCAGATTATTGAGCTGATGGCATGCAGTCCTGAGGAAACTGAATTTTTCACTGAACAAAAAAAGTAAAATAAAAATGCTCTCCATTCACTGTAACTTGGACTTTAAATAGTTTTCAAGAATCTCAGGAAAACTGTGCCGCGTGGCCACGTGTATTCTACTGGGAAATAACAACAATTAGGTGGCTGACATGAATGCAGCACAATGATTCCAACAAGCCACAGAAGTATTTTCTTATATTTATTCTGCTGATACAAATTCTGCAAATGCAAGAGAATAATGATCTATTTATGAAGACATCATGTGAGGAGGAGATAGCTCAGCAGTTTAAGCACCTGCCTGGCAAGCACAAGGTTCTGAGTTTGATCTCTGGTACCAAAAAGCAAATAAAACCAACCCATGAACACATTATTTGAGCATGCAGAGTCTGTTGGATTTAAACTACCATGATCATTACAGTCTTTACGCTATGGGGATCCTGAAAAGCAAATATTATGTCTTACTTTAAACTGCATAAAATATATTCATCTTTTTCCCTTTTCTATATTCTGCTACAATTTATTCTTCTGCCTAATCTGTGTTTGCTATTCTCAGATGACTGATGAACTGCTGCAAATTCTTCGCTAATCTATTTCTCCAGCTTTCTCTTAAGGTGAGCTGTCAGGAAAACTGGGGCTCGGCCCTAAATGCACTGTGCCCAAGTATTCTTTGTCTGGTTTGGAGCCAACACCATCAGTGGAGTGTCATGTAAAGAAACCCGAACCTTGAAACCCGATAAGCTTGAGTTCAAACCCTGGCTCCGCTATTTCCTTGGGAGGCAGAAAGGAGCCTGATGTTCTCCCTATCTCACCATTGCAGATGTTCTTCGTATCACACCCACAGTTCCCGTCTCCGTAAAGTGTTGGCGATGAGAGCAGTCTCAGAGGCCTTGGAGGATTATGCGAAGCTAAGTTTTTTAAATTCCTGACAAAATTGTCCCTCAAGTCCTTCTCCCCCTTTGCTCCTGACTCTTCACTTCCCAGTCATCTTTAATAAAGCCATTACCTGTGGTGTTTTTTAATTCGGAACCTCTTCAAACCATTTTTGTAAGAAGGAAGGGTGAGACTATATTTATTTATTCAGTAGCACACATAGAGTGTTTTATGTGAGGAAATCCATGTAAATAATGAATGAACTAACATTGCTATCTTTAACGTTAATGATTGTTGAATAATTGTCTTCATAATCTCATCTATTTCCTACACTTTTCACCACCACTGTGATTCCCACCACAATTTTAAGGCTTCACTTCTCTGTTATCAGTCTCAGAGATCTCCCTTTACTCTGACAAAAGGTGTAAACCCTTTGTCAGAATTTTTCGTTTTGCAAGAAATAAGGGACCCTAGCCTAGATGAAGCATGTGAAGCTCCTGCAGGCAGGGAAGAATTTCCAATTTCTTCTACTTGCAAGCTAGTCAGTTAGCCCATCAGTTGCAAGGATACTGACATAAGATATGAGACCCCTAAATCACAGATAAGACATTTTTGCCAAGCAAGCTAGCCCTTGTTTCATGTTCTGTGAGTTTGCTTTGTCTCTCAAGTGCCATGTAGTATCCTGGGTAACATGTCACATACACAAGGGGTTCGCATCCCAGCTAAGCAATGCTAGGCACAGGGAAATCTGCATTTTATATATTAGACTGCACGCAAACCTCCCCAGCCACAGAGAAAGATGCTATCTCTGTCTTCCAAGGCTGTCTGCTATTTAAGCATCTGTGGAAAACTAGTCTGGAACAAAGGCAGCCAGGACCTTGGCTCACAAAAGGTACAGAACTGTGAGAGATCTGTGAAGAATTATTTTGCAACAGATGCAATTCCTGTTTGTTTTCAGGGATCAGCCCAGTGGTGGTAGTGGAAAATCTATCATTGTTGGGCTCCCTAGAAATTGTGGTGAGTCGGTTTCACTTGGAGATGAATAACCTTTGTGTCTCGAAGACTAGAGGTGAAAGAAAGTCACAGGAAAGTGATGATCTCCAGCACCAGCTCCAAGCTCCTCACCTCATCGCCCTCTTACAACAACTGAAACCCCAGGAGAACTGGCAGAGAGTAAGATGCTCCCACTCACAGACTTTGCTTGAATAGAATAAGAGTTGTCATTTCCTTTATAATCCTAAATCAGCCTTGGTCTGGACTGCAACTTAAGCTCTTCACACTGATCCTAAACTAGCTTTAAGAGTAAGTTAGTTTTATGTCTTCTACATTAGAAATGCCACATGTACATCAGTTTGGCTTTCTTTAATCTTTTTTAAGGTGTTAGCACTATTTTTGGAATAAAACCAGGCAGATATTCATCTCTTTCATTTCACAGGTTTCTTATTTTAGGTAATCCTGAATGCCAGGAACCATTCTTGGCACAAAGAATGTGGTGGTAAATATGAGAGGAAAGGTTTTCCCTTGCAGAGCTCACATTTCAGTAAAGGAAAGAAAAATAAAGGAGTAAGAAAGTGATCATTTCAAAGATCCTCACATGAAAATAAAATAAAATAAAATAAAACAAAAAGCATGAAAGAAAGTAGCTGGCTAGATGTGGTCTGTTTTAGCAAACAGGGCATTTCTACTAATACCTGTTCAGATCTCTCAACATTTTGACAATTTTCTTCCAATAAACAAGCAAAGAAAATTTTGGTTTCAGAATAAAACTTTGCATCATTTTGTCACAGTGCTTTGATTTAATTTCTCAAGCTAAAGGTTTAGGTGCAGATCCCATAAGAATAGATTTCCTTCTCAAGGGCATTAAAATCTCTCTTACTATTTCTCATCAGAAAAGGTAATGTGTGGGGCCAGGGAGATGGCTCAGTGGAATAAGCGCTTCCCTGGCAAGCGCAAGGGCCTGAGTTCAATCCCTAGCTCTGCCAAAAAAAAAAAAAAAAAAAAAAAAAAAAAAAAAAAAAAAAAAAAAAAAAAAAAAAAAAAAACTGAAGAAAAGGTAATGTGGTGAATTCTTGGAAAGGAGTGACCTTTTTTTTTAGCAATGGCATTGGAAAGGGAACAGACATGAAGAGTTGACGGGCAACAAAAGCAGGAACTATTGTGTTTAGTACATTTTGTGCTGCTATAGCAGAATAATTGAGATTGGAGCATGAACACATAAGAAACAGAAATATTTCTCATAGTTCTGAAAGCTGGGGAGTCCAAGGTCAAGTCACTGCAGGTCAGGACCTTGTCCTGCTGCTGTGCCCTCTGTAAGGGAGGAACACTGTGTCCGACATGGCCAAAGAGCAGAGCAGGGAAAATCTCTGCCCACAGCCTCCTTTATAGCATCTTTAATCCATTCTGGAGAGGAAAAAACTCGTGACTGAACCACCTCCCAAGAGTCACACCACTGCATTTGGAACTCATTTGCAACACATATTAAAATCATAGCATCTAATCTGCAGAGTCACTTGGACACCAAAGTGTTTGATCCTAGGATGCTAGCCCAATTCATAAAACCACCATAGATGTGCAGTTAAAGTCACAAGGATGGGTAGGAATGCAATGAATGGTCACTGGGAGTCACTGGTTTTGCTGGTACTACCAAGGTTTGCTTCACTAGATGAGGATATTCAGGAAGGGAAAGAGGGAGTGATGTGAAAGTGCTTGGGGGAAATGAACATATGATGATTTATGAACCACAGTGAGCCCCAAAGCTGAACTGAGGTCTTGTCAGTACTGGTGGTTGGTATCTTATTGACAATGACAAAAACTGATAAAATTCTTTCAAAATAAATCAATGCACTAGCTAGGTAAAACTTCAATAACATTTGGGTCATGAATTTCAGCTCGCATTACAAAAGGGCTCAGTGTGAAGTCCCTAGGTTCAATCTCCAGTTATGAGCAAAACAGAACCAGAAACAAAAACAAATGGGCTAGCTGGGTGTGGAGAAACATACCTGTAATCCCAGCACTCTGTGAGGCTGAGATAGGAGAATCGTAAGTTGAAGCATAGCCTGGATAAATCAGTGACTTAGCAGGACCTTGTCTCAAAATACAAAATTGAAAAAAAATGTCTGAGGATGTAGCTTAATTCCCAGTGCCCTCATTCCCTATGAAAGAATGCGCTGGAAGGGAGATGGCTGCAGAGGTAAATGTGGGAGAATGAAAAGCTGATTTGAACCCATGCAGAAAGAAGCCAAGGTAAAGCTTAGGGTAGGCTGGGTGGTGCAGGCCTCCAACCTGAAGCAAATGAGGTTAATGGAAGGGTAGAGTAGCACATGGGATATCTTCAACACAAAGACTTTTTGGACTAAAAATCAAGATTAAAGCTATTTTTCTGGAGACAAATATTTTTCTGCACAAAAGTATTCTTTTTAAATCTTGTAGGTTAGAATAAATCCCAGCCTGGCATGGTAGGGCACAGCTGTAATCATAGCACTTGAATGCCTGACAAGGAACACTGTCAGTTTAACACCAACTGGAGCTACATAGTGAGTTCAAAGCCAACTTAGACTCTGTCTCAAAACAAGAAAACGAAAAAAAAAAAAAAACTTACGAAGACTCTGAGGCTTGAGATGTTTAAAATATTCTCACAGCAGGCTAAACTCAGAATTTTTTTCTGTTACCAAAATAGTTCTTTGTTCTGTGTTTTGAAGAAATTATAAACACAATTTGTAAACAAGACATTCACTTGGAGTTAATGTCACAAGGTGTGATTTTAAGCACATGGTTTAAGGGTTATTGCTATTAATTTGCTTTGTGTCTTATTTTATTGCTTTCTTCTGATTTAAAGAAAATAGTTTCATTTTAAGCATTGGAATGTGTTCCTAATGTATATTTTATCTTGTGCATTCTTTGCTTTTGTTGAATCAAATTAGAAAGCTAACTTGTTACATAAAAAAGGCAACACTGAAAGGACTTCATAGTTCTGATGCAACCTAGGGCTTAAAATCACTTACAAAATATGTCAAGCTTTTAAGAACAATGAGCTTTCAAGGCAGGTAAGTTATATGAAAGTGGAGTTATGTTTATTTTGATAATAAATACAAATGCTAATCAGGGAAAGTATGACATAATTATATTGCAGAATTGCACTTTGAGCAAATGATTTTTAATGTCTGATTTACTATCTTTAAAGACTGGTCAGTTATCTCTTGTTTTGTGGCTTCATTAACATGTCGTTATTCAAGTCAACAAGGGCACTTGATTGAAGGCACATTTCCAAACAGTTCTTCCAGCTGTCTAAGTCTCCTGTCCATTCCAAGTAAGTGACTGTCTCTGTCAAACTGATGCAAATATTTAATTTTACAACTTGAGTCATTTTCTTCCTTAGAATACAGACTGGGGAATCACTCAGCCCCGGACACTGGGCAAAGGATACCAGACAGCGGTTGGAATGCTGGTGACTTTCCCAAGGAAGCTTTGTTGTACTCAAACCACTGCCAGTTAACCTCCCCCCACACATGAGCTGCCAAAACATCACGGGTCCAGGGGGGGGCACTCGGATGGCCCTGCCTGGCCCCTGCCTATCAGCATCCAGAAGTAATTCTTTGCCTGGGTGCTTCTTCATACTGATCCTGACTGGCAGCTCTGAGGATTAAACTCAGGTCCTTCGGAATTGTGGCTTTGTGCACATTAGCCCCCTGGGGTGTTGAACTCCAAAACCTCTATTTTCTCCTCCTGGGTCTACCCTGTATCTAACAAAATCCTAGTTAGCCTCTGTGGTACACAGCATTTCTTCCATCCTAAGCAATCAAAAGAAAACAAAACAAAACACCAGGCCCTACAACAATATGTTGGATATGGTAATGATCAAGGGTCTTTCAGGGAGAAGGCAGATTCCAAGTTCCTTTTCAGAGCTGCGACTTGGGAACCCATTTTCTTCTTTATCATGAAGACTTCACACTCTCATCAGCAAAATCTTACTTACAATAGCACAAATTATCATTTGACTGAGTGAAAATGGTTCGTGGTGTGTATGTGTGTGGGTCACTAAAAAAAAGTCTTGCAAAAATGCTGAATGAAAATCAAGACCAGTGTTTTCTTAATCAAACAAAATTTCCTTAGTGACTATAAAAAAAGGCATAGACGCACAAGCAGACCATCTGGCCTTGCTCAGCTACTTGGGAGGGATGCCCCCCCCCCATTTCCTCACTATTTTTCTCCTCATTTCCTGGTTATCTTTAGCAAGATTTCATTCTATATAGAAATGACTTTTCACCATGGATCGTGGTGCATTTCCTTTTGTGCACTCCGTTAGTAAACACCATTTCCAGGAAAATGCTTCTCTGTTGTAAGTAGCAGGCTTGAGACAGGAAAAGTGACTACAAAGGTGGGAGGCAGACCATCATGAGACCACTGCTGAATCCTGCATCTGTTAATCATCCCTCTGTCTCTGTCTCTGTCTCTGTCTTTCTCTGTCTCTGTCTCTCTGTGTATCTCTCTGTGTCTCTGTCTCTCTGTCTCTATGTCTGTCTCTTTCCTTTTCTCTCTATCTCTGTCTCTCTTTCTCTGACTGTCTCTATCTCTATCTCTCTATGTGTCTCTGTCTTTGTCTCTCTCTCTCTCTGTCTCTTCATATATAAATATTGTACAGTAACAATTAAAACTTCAAACAAAAAATCACTGCTGCCCTGCTCATTCCAGAGTATGACTGTGCTAAGCCTCCTCCTAGAAATAAGCCCAAAAATAGAATTATTTTTGCATGGGCATTAAGACAACAATGAAGGTATAGTAAAAGCTCAATTAATTGAAATTTTCTGGAAATGTGAGAGTTCCAGTTAATATAATTTTCTAGTTAACTAAAGCCCTAACAGAAAACCTTTTTATTAAAAAAAAAAAAAAAACCTCATTGAACCATTTCTAAAATGCTTTGAATCCAACCACTTGAGTTGCATATTTACAAACCACGTCCTGAATCTATCTTAAAGGTTCTTAGGTAATTTCAAATCTTATTGTTTCTTTAGGTTGTCATTATAAAGATTTTTTTCATTTGATCATTAATTGAGATTTAAGGGATTGATTTGAATGTATAATCCTGATCATGATCATGAATTTCACATTAACCCACAATGTCACCTTCTTCCTTGTATTTCTCCAAAGTCTTAGAAATGTAAAACATAAAAAAAGAAATGTATAACATAGAAAACTGTGATTAACAAAGAGGTTTGATTTGTAGCAAAGTTTAAGTAAGTCTTTTGTAAGCTTGCATGCTAAGGGAAATAGATAAAAGTTCATCCATCACTACTTGATATTTAGAAAATATAAAAATGAATTTTAATGTAGTATTTCTAATCAATTCTTTTATTATATATCAATAATTTGAGTTATATTTACACACACGTATGTAAACTTATTGAGAAAGTAGTAGTGCTCAGGATTCCTGGTGGATCATAATAGTTGCTCAAGACTGGCCCCAAAATGTCATCTGTCACAGTGCAGCCACTGCCCATGCAACCATCACCTGGGCTCTCCATTCTAATTAAGTGGATGTAGGCCACTTAAAGAAGCAAGTGTCAATTCTATGGAAATAGAATTAAGATGCACTATGAGCATGGACTACCTTCCCATGGCAAGTTTAAGTATTATGTGTTACAAACATGGGTTAATGAAATCTTAAGATTTAAAAAAATAAATTTAGAATATACCACCTTAAGCTACCAAACATTATAAGGCCATTTCATCAAACTACTGCCCATGACAAAGAGACCTGTAGTCCTACATCAAGCTTCTGGCCTTGTGGTAACAATTACTATAGAAGTAATTCCAGCAAAGGCAAGATAGGAGATTGACAAAATGGCAGCCAGCACCACTCTGAGTTCTCCAATTCCAAGGATCTCTTCCACTGCATGAGGAAAGAGAAGACTGCAATTTGTGCATGTTCTTTCTCACTCTGATTTTTTTTCTCTCTCTCTGTCTCTCACACATACTATTGTTTTTTTTTGTTGTTGTTGTTTTTTGTTTTTTGTTTTTTTTGAGGGGGAGACAGGCTGAGAAGCAGCCCTAGGGCATCCCTAAGGCAGCACTAGACCAATTTATTTCGAGATCCTATTATGTTTCAGGAAAGCTGCTAGCTATTGATAGCTACATAATAGTACAAATATCATATAGATTTCATTAAAGGACTAAATGAATCTGAAGAGATCATCTATATCTCACTTACAGATCTACTAAAGACCATTATCAGAAGATCAATGAAGCCAAGTTTAGAGGTGAGACTGGTATTTCTGAATAGTGACTATTTGAAAACCATACAGCTGTAACACTCTAAAACAGGACTGTACAATGAACCAGAAATAGATCTATTTATGCAGCAATTTTTATCAGTTAATGTGTTGTACACAAACATGTGTGGTATTTTGAAGGAATACATGTATTGCATGTACATCTTAGATTTCGCTTTGTGTGGTAACAAAGATTGAATCCAGAGCCTTTACACTGAGCTACATTCCAGCCTTTTTTTTTTTTTTTTTTTTTTTTTTTTTTTTTTTTTTTTTTTTTTTTTTTTTTTTTTTTTTTTTTTTTTTTTTTTTGAGATAGATAAGTTACCCAGGTGGGACTCAAACTTGTGATCTTCTTGCCTCAATCTCCCATTCAGTATAGATCATGCAAACACAAAATCAATAGGATTTTCTTGCTCCTTGCTATGGCTTGTATCTAGATGCCCTCCTGTGTTGATGATAAATGGGCTTTGTGGAAGTAGCTAGATCTAGAGTATGTGAATATGAATTATGGCTATGGGAATAGCTACATTTGTTTAGAACAGTTAGGGGTGTGGATAATGAAATTCCCACTCTGGGTGTGGATGGCACCACCAGGCTATAGCCTAAATGGGATAAAAGGAAAAGCAAGACTCATTGCTTGCTGCTTCCCACTGCCTGCCTACCCTTGCCATGGACTAGTTCTCCTTTTAGATGCCTCCCTGCAAATGAGGTCCTGCCTCAGAGCTAACCAACTGTGGACTGAAACCTCTACAAACCGTGAGCTGAAAGACGTTTCCTCTTTCGACTTGTGGATATTGGGTATCTTGACCCCGTAACAAGAAAGCAACTAAGACACTTATTTTGTCCATCTATTTGTCCTGTCTTCTCTCAATATCTTTTCATCAAGTCTTTCCCTGAAGAGAGGCATTGGCACCTAAACTAGGCCCTTTTTCTTTCTATGTACTGCCCACCACACACCTAGGGACTATTATAGGCCTAAGTATCTTAGAGTTACAAAGATAGTTTATAAACTTGGATCCTCAAAACAAGTTCTAAGGTTGTAAAACAAATTAGGCTCCAACATCTGGCATCACAGTTAATTTCTAGGTTAAATAGATACCCATGATGTCCTGGGGCCGAGAGTCTAGACAAATAGTATCGTCTCAGTTAGAAGAGTTAAATACACTGCTGGCTCAATCATCTGCGCAGCACAAGGGAGTGCTACAGATTGCTTCCTATTCGATTGCTGTGACAATTGATGTGATATAGCCCTTTCTATAAATGGTTAAATACCTTCCTTAGAAAAGAATAAAAAGTCTCATGATATGCTATTTAAGTAGTTCTTATACCCTGATAGACTAATCTGTTTAAATTGTACAGTATTGATCCTTCGCTTATATATTGGCTTGATGGAAATAATGTTAACTTGAGGATTAGAACAAAGGCTGCATTAATGTACCTAATTCCTACCCAGTGGACATGTGATACAATTTACATAAACCTGCTTTCCAGTTTCCTTGGTGGGACCATTCCTTCATATAAGCATGGCTGATCTTTATTTTAGTATACTTTACAAAAGTGCACTAAATTTCTTTAATTTGTGATGCACTTTACAAAAATTCACCCTAATCCCTACAGATGAGGACACCAAGGCTCTAAGAGAGGGGATTGTGCCCAGGGCCACACAGCTGGCACATAGCAGAATCTAGTTTGACATCTAAATTTTTATAAATTCAAGATCTCTATGAAGAGTCACAAAACATGTTACTGCTACTTTCCCAAGTAACCAGAAATTTTTTATATCTAAATGGAAATAAAATTTAGACACCAGGTTCTGATAATGCTTCTACTAAAGGTTAACAGTTAAGCATTGGACATTCATCCCTTCTTCACCAGGGGGAACTGAGGAATTAATTTCAAATCCTAAATGCATCTACTTTTCCCTCAAAAGGATGACCAGCTGGATCATAGTGACAAGAGGGTTATTTAACCATGGAAATGATTGGGAGAAAAAACAAAGTAAGACTAGATTATTTCCATAAATCCCCTCAACAATATCCCTGGAACACTCTTGTTTTGTCTAACTCCCATGCCGTCTCTCCTTTCTACCCAGTGAACAATGGCTTATGACTTCCCAGTTAGCAAGTTTGCAGGAAAAATGTTTCAGTTATAATTAATATTTACTAAAATAAATGTAAATATTTTAAAACACAAAACAGTTCCAAGAACATGTGATTTCCATTTTATTTTATGAAACACTAAAAATCCACTTGTCCACCTCATTAATTATAACCTGCTCTCAACCTAGACCTGCATATAATTCCTCCTGACATAAATTAGAACAAGGTGCACAGAATGGAAGCAGCCTGTACACCAACCAGGCTACAAAACGTCAAGTTCCCAAACCTCTCCAAAGTGTAATGTGACATTTTTCTAAGATTAGAGACAGTTTATGAATTTAAAAACAAGGCTTAAAGACTCACCATAGTTAAACCCTACAGTAACTCCTGAAATAACCAAAGTAAACAGGACTAAGGGGACCCTGGGGATGCAAAACCTTGTTAGAAGAGAAAAAACACTCCTTAGTAATTTCTTTGCAGAAAATAATGTGCATGTGTTCAACCAGAATTAAGAAGAATGCAACAATAAACTTTGAGGCTTGAAGCCCTCTAGAGATCTAACAGAGTCAAGAATAGGCCAGGAAAAGTAGTTCTCTTGCTACACATGAATGATTGAGTTAATGCTGCCTATTCATCTTAACAGTTAAGGCAGAAAAAGAGAGCGACTTTTTAAAATTGTACCTTGAAAAAATAAAATAAAATAAAATTGTACTTTGCTTGACATGAGTGTAATACTTTTTTATCACATTCCCAGAAAGAAAATCATCTACAGAAGGACGTGACCAATGAGAACCAGCACTCTGTAGATTGATCTCTCTAGTCATTTTTCTCTACAACTTGGCCACAAAAATGGGATCATGCTTTACATTCTATTTTGTGAGTTGTTAGACTAAATATACTAGGTGAGTTTTCATGTTGAAAGACTCTTCTGACTTTTCAAGATTAATCTTAAGTACCTTTTAGTACCACCGAAATACTAGTGCTCCCTGCCAAATCAAATAGATTACACAAGCCAAAGATTTAATAAATACTAAAATGTGAGCACTTTTCCTCCGATTACAACAAATACTATCAATGGAGGTGATGTTCTCCCCAGGAGGTAGAAAATTAGCTCCCAGTGCCAGATGAGCCTGCTCTTTTTATGGTCAAAGTACCTGCATACATGGATGCATAGTATAGTTGTACTTAAGTGGTAGGGGGCACATGTATTGAACAGGCTTTCTGGGAGGGAAATCAATACCAAAACAGGTTGTGCAACACTACACTACAGTATCAGGCTTCTAAAAAGACTCCCTGGGCTCTCGGTTATAAGGCACATTCGAGTGAGAGGCTGTTTGGAGAACCCATAGCAGATCATCTCCCAAAGGGCTAGGACCAAGGGATCCTTCTTCCCACCATTCACCAGCTCTTGCTCTGTACTACCCTCTTGTGCTGAACCCTCTCATTTCCTGGCCCCAAAGCCCTCATTTGCCCCAAATAGAGCATTTAACCCCCAGGGCTTCTGGCCTCGGTACCCAGTTGGTAGCCAGGGAGAGAAGAGGGCACTGAAAGGTGCAGAACTCTTTAGAAGCATCAGCCTACAAGTGTCACAGGAGGAGGGAAAAGCTGCAAAGTCTCTCTCCTGCCCTTTAACCCTACCAGAGGGTGGGCCAGTTGTGCACAAAGCTGCAGTGGTCATAGGTCACAGAGCTCACAAAGGAGCACGGCAGAAGCTGCAAAGCTTCATCACCATCTGTGCTGGTTAAGCTTCCTAAAGTGGCAGCCCAAAGATGTCTGCCCTGACCCTTGAGCCTGTGCATACAACGAGATGTCTCTCTCCAGATTATGTTGCTTCATATAGCACTGCTTGTACTAGAAAAGGAGGTGATCCAAATGGGCTGGGCCTGCTCACATGGACTGAGAGCTTTCTCATTCATAGTAGAAGAGAAATGCAGAGGGTGAGAGAGATTCTGTGTGCAAAAGACTCAGTAAGCTTGTGTCACATTGAGGATTTTTTTTGTTTTAGTTTTTGTTTTGGTACCAGGAATTGAATTTAGGTCCTCAAGCTTGCCAGGCAGCTGCTGTGCTGCTCAGTCACATCCCCAGCCCCTACATAGAGGACAAAGAGAGCCTCATAAAAAGTAATGCAGATGGGCCCCCAGGAAGAAAGAGTAGACTGACACTGATAGCCATCAAACAGTTAGGTCTTGGGGCTGGGGAGATGGCTCAGTGCAATAGTGCTTCCCTGGCAAGCACAAGGGCTTGAGTTCAATCCCCAGTTCTGAAAAAAAAAGAACAAAGTGTTTTGTTTTGTTTTGTTTTGTTTTTCTTTCCTGAACCGGGGATTGAACTCAGGCCCCTGTGCTTGGGTTTAATTTATCTTGAACAGCTCCAAGGTCTCCCTGAGAACAATGTCTCACTCAATTCACTTCTGTATCTAAACTTCAATGTAAAAGTTAAATTTACATGGAAAATCATGCTGAGCTCAATATGTCATATTTTTTAATGTTTCTCTGACAGAATCCAAGGGGATATTTGGAGGTTGGAGAGAGTAGGACAAATGCTCCCCCAAAGACTCCATGTTCTTCAACTTCTGACTTGTGACAAAATCCCTTCAGGATAATGTAAAATAACCCAACATATTCCCAAGAGTTTCTTTCCTTCTGTGTTTCTGGTGTGTTAGCCAGGAAGCATCTCCATAGTACTCCTAGTGGTTATGCCATTCGAAGACTACCTTCTCACTGAGTGGTCCTCCTCCTCTGAACAACAGAAACTTTCATTTCCAGATTGAAGAGACTTGCTTGCTTGATGCAAGCTTTCTCGTTCCATAGATTAATTGCCATTAAAATAACAACGCATACACTCTTTAGTCAAATTAGAGATCATCTCATGGAAGTGTATCAAATGTAGATAATTATAAAGAAACAATGTTGATAGTCTTATTTTTTTAACATAGACTTAATGAATAACTGTGCTGTTAAATTCCACAACATGGGGTAATAAAAACTCACATAGCTTTAAAATCCACAACCTTGGCAGACTTTTTAATGAAAAAAAGTTTAAGATGCTCATAGCTTCTCTGACTCAAAAATAAAAATAAATCTCAAAACCATACGAAGTAGTGTTATTATATTTTGAATATTCTTTTAAGAAGTTCTTATTAGCTGATGGTTTATAATTTGTGACAAAATGTTGACATACTTTGGTGTTTCGGTAGCTCATCCTTTAATCATACTATAGCTTTATTGCTATCAGTGGCACACTAGTTAGGGAATATACTACGCTTCACAACAATGTGCTGAATTTATGAAGTCCATTACTCAGTGACTGGCCTAGAGCAGGGATCTGCAACCTATGGATGCAGAGTGCTGGGTGAACAGAGATATGGGGATTCTGAAGGTTAAGGCCGGAAGTTGTTGAGAAATAGAGCCCAGGAATATACTTACTTACGAAGGCACCACTGGAGGTATCTAAGTCCACTAGATGAATTGAAGTAACAGGTTCAGTAATTTTGGGGGATCTTAGACTAATAAGAAGAAGCTCACAGTCTAATTGTGCATGAAGAGACAATTACTGTGGCAGCTACTGATCACAAATTAGGTTTCACTCTGCATACTTGGTAATGAGCCAGCAACACAGGTACCCCATCTAGTCCTCTACCCAGTATCATGTTGTGGCTGAAAAAAGTATAATATTATTGTGGCATGCACTTGTACCAAAATCAAATCTCTGGGTCTATAAATAAAGCTTTTTTCAGAATACAGCTATCTCCAATTGTTCCTGAAGCTTATGGCTGAGCTGAGTTTGTGAGAGACTTCAGGCCCAAAATATTTACTATCTGGCCCTTTGGGAACAAGGTTGCTGCCCTCCTGCCTAGAATCTTGAGGCATGAGTATCACATGGAAGCTTGACACCATCCTCACGCAGTCTAGGATTGTCCATAGATACTGGAAATCAGTGACATGACCTTACTTTGAACATTGCCCTTATCACTCACACATATACATTTGTACACACACTCTGTCACATATAGCTGTTCACACACACATCTTGACTACTGGGAAGAAGGAAAGAAGAGAGTGATTAAATCTGAACCCACATCCATACCCTACAGTGGTGAGAATATTTAGTTTGTTATTTTCAGAGGTATGGAATGGGAGCATCTTCATTTGGTATAAAAATCTGCATAACAATGAGCACATAGTTCTTGACCTGTTAACTACCACACCTTAATAATTCCTCTTCTTATCATTTTATAAAATACAATTCACACCTAGAAAAATACCCACTTCAAGCACACAGTTTAACAGTTTGAAGTATATTCGCAGAGTTGTACAATGTTACAGTCCAAGTGCACATTTTAAGTCCTAGTAGAAATCACTCCCTGTTCTCACCTCAGCCACTGGAAACCACTAATTGTTCTGTCTCTATGGGTCCGGCTCCTCTGGACAAGTCTCCTAATTGGCCATTTTGACTGGCTTCTCTCACTTAGGGTAATATTTTTTGACCTCTTAACTTTTAACTTCAAAAATCCACATGTTTAGAAGTAACTGATGAAACCATCACAGAAAAAGTGTGGTACACTATCTTTTGAGGTTTTCTTTTTTCTGAGTGTGGGGAGAGGGTAGTACAGGGGATTGGAAGCAGTACATTCACACTGAGCTATATCATCAGCCCTTTTTATTTTGAGGCAAGATCTTCTTAAATTGGTAAATTGCTAATTGTGGGTTCAAATGTGTGATTTTCCTTCCTACCTCTCAGAAAGTTGGAATTAGAGTCATGCACCACTGTGCTTGACTCACTGGGGTTTTTTGAAATGCTGAAAAATGCCCATACTCTTTTCTTATGGTGCAAGAGGCCACCTATGGGTGTGCGCCATGTCATCTAGAAAAGCACTGCCACTGCATGTTCATTCTACGAATCATACAACAAATATTCACAGAGCACAGGCCAAACGTGGCACAAGGAGGGGGATGAGACACCCCTGAAAATTGCAGATCTGTACTCTTCACAGCCTTCCTTTCTGTAGCATCTTGACTTGATCAGTCATTCCCTGAGCAACATATTGCTTTGCCGGAACACATTATGCATTTTCTTGAGTTTTTATTTCCTAACTAAAAATGATCTAAGATTTTAAGATGCTAAAAGTGATTCAAGTTGCCCTCAACTTTTCAGCTTTCTGAAGAAAGTTCCTGGTTCCCCCATTCTCTTCTTACTCATCTCTCCACATTTTTCTTTCTTATACTCTAGTACTCCTCATTTGATTCAGATTTTGCCATTAAGGTACTGCAATATCCACTAGATATTAGGTAAGCAAAGAAACAAAACCCAAATGCTATCTATTCATTTCTTTTTCTTAGTATCTAGAGCTTGCCATTGTGTTACGACTTGCCCACCAGCAAAGGCTCAGTTTCCATTCCTGAAGTAAGCTTGGCAAAGTCTCTGTAATCCAGGCACAGAGTTTAAAATAGTGGCTTTCAGGCCACAGGATATTAAAAACTGAACGGTACCTTGTTCCTCCAATCAGGTGAGTCTATCTCCTGCATGGACAGATCTTTTAAGTGTACAGCATTTGTACTTACTAACACTGCTTGATCCTCAAGGATAGAGTCAAAATCAAACACATCTGGGCATATTTAACCTGGAAAAATGCCCCCAGAATGGCATGTTAGCTTTGTCTCTGAAGGGCTGTCAGAGACCAGAGTAAATGCACATGTTCTGTGTTGGGGTGGTAGGCAAAGGGAGGAGCAGAAGGAAGCAAATACATCCCCGTTCCACTGGGATGGATCTCCTGAGAATCTAGGTGTGCTGGCACCCCTGGGGACCATTAAGAAAGGGCTGGTCTTGACACAGTAGGAACGCCAACAGGACAAGTCTCTAGGAGATGAACCAAGCTTTCTAACTGCCAGTGATTATCTTTCAAAGGTGATAGTAAGGAAACAATTTGGGAAATTGAGGGTTAAAAGCAGATGTGAAAGTTAAAGACCCTTAACTGTACTGTTTCTTTCTCTCTCTCTTTTTTTTTTTTTTTGGCAGAACCAGGAATTGCACTCAGATCCTAGTGCTTGCCAGGGAAGTGCTTATTCTACTGAGCCATCTCTCCGGCTCCGGGTGTACTGTTGTGACAAAGATGGAATCTTAATGTCAATAGCAATACACTTGTGAAACATTTATGGAGCTTTTTAGTGAATGAAAAGTTTTAGTTAACATGAATATGTTAGTGTTGGAGATTTTTAACCTGTCCAGATACTTAATATCATATTTCTAAAGAACAAAAGATGCTAGTGTCAAAGCAAGAAATGTTTTTTTTGGAATGGAAAATATATATAAATATGTAACATATCATATGGACAGGCAGAGAGTTCATGAACGAAAACCAAACTGCATGGGAAATACTTCAAAGAATCAAAAACTGGGATATTTTATTGAATAGTTTTTGCACATCAAAAGAAATCACAAATAGAGTTAAAGGGAAACTCACAAATTGGGAAAAAAATTAGCCAACTGTCTCTCAGACAAAGGAATTCTACCTAGAACATATAAAAAAAAAATCAGGCCCCCAAAATTCAAAGACCCAATCAAAAAATGGGCACTTGAGATGACCATACACTTCTTAAATGAAGAAACAAGAATATCAAATAAATAATATGAAAAAGTGCTGTACATCATTGGTCATTCGAGAAATGCAAACTAAAACAACTCTGAGATTCCACCTCACACCACAAAGTATGCCTAATACCAAGAAATCAATCAATAGGAAATGCTGGAGGGGCTGTGAGAAAAAAGGAACACTTCTCTACTGTGGGTAGGAGTGTCGACTGGTAAAACCTCTGTGGAACTCAGTGTGGAGAATCCTCAAAATCGAGGAATAGAGGTCTCCATTCAAACCCAGCTCTTCCTTCTGGGTATCTTTCCATAAAAAACTAAAAACATTATACAACAGCGATATATATGCAACCATGTTTATAGCAGCACAATCTGTCATATCTAAATCTTGGAAACAACTCAAATGACCATCAACTGAGGAATGGATTGAAGCAATGTGATACCTTTATGTAATGGAGTATTACTCAGCCATAAAGGATGGTAAACTCATGGCTTTTATAGGTAAATGGATGCAACTAGAGAGCATAACTAAAACAAATCAGACCTGTAAGCATCATACTGTCTCCTTCATGTAAAAACCTGAAAAAGTAAATAAAATCTGAATGGTGCAATAGATATTGTGAAAGGGAAAGAAACTACTCAGAAGGAAAGAGCAACTTGGATGAAGGAAAAGAGAAAAGAAAGAAGGAAGGGAGGAAAAAATATAAATGATACCTAAGATATTTGTACTACCAGTTTATACTGGTTTATTGAAAGGAACAGTCAATGTTCAATTCATTGATCAATCTTGTGTGTCTGTATTTAGTTATCTGAGCAACTACTTTGAAGATAACAATATATAATACAAAAACATTGTTAGTTTCCTACTATCTTGTTTTGAAATTCTCCACCATTTTTATTGTTTTTGTGTTGTTTTGTTTTTGTCTGTTTTTTTTCTCTTTAAAATAACAAATATGTAACTCTTGAACACATAGGGGCAGGTAAAGAGTTCATGAACAAACATATATTCACACGGGAAGTACTTGAAAGAATCAACAACTGGGATCAAGTCTTCTTAACGACCTTCTGCATGTCAAAAGAAATTGTCAACAGAGTGAAAAGACAACCCACAAATTTTGAAAAAATCCTAACTAATAAACAATCAGACAGAGGTCTACTGTTTAGAATATATAAAGAACTAAGATATAACAGGGCCCTCAAATTTAAAGACCCAATTCAGAAATGGAGTACACACTTCTCAGAGGACGAAATTAAAGAAGCGAATAAATATATGAAAAAATGCTCACATCGCTAGCCATTTGTGAAATGCAAATTAAAACAACAATGAGATACCATCTCACTCCAGAAAGAATGGCTATTATAAGGAAATCAACCAACAACAAATGTTGGAGAGGTTGTGAGGAAAAGGGAACACTGCTCCACTGCTGGTGGGAATGTAGACTGGTACAACCATTGTGGAGGTCAGTGTGGAGACTCCTCAAAAGAGTAGGACTAGAAATCCCATTCAAGCCGGCTATCCCCCTACTGGGAATTTTCCCAAAGGAACTGAAAACATTGTATCATAGTGATATATGTGTACCTATGTTTGTAGCAGCACAATGTGTGATAGCAAAATCTTGGAGAAAACCAAGATGTCCATCACATGAGGAATGATTGAAAAACATGTGGTATTTCTATATAATGGAGTATTACTCAGCTATTAAGAATGATAAGTTTGAAGCATTTATACTGAAGTGGATGCCACTTGAATATATACTCCTAAGTGAAATAAACCAGACACACATATGTAAATATCGTATAGTCTCCCTAGTATAAGAAGCAAAAAGCAGAAATACAAATGGAAATGTACAACAACTAAAATCAATTGAGTCTGATAAGCCAAAGTGAATGGCATATGCTGCAGGATACTAATCAGCTTTTCTTCTGGATGGTTAGCAACCTAAGTTCACAGATCAAAATTGGAGAAATAGAAGAGCCACAAGGCCAGCCAACATTTTGGCCCTAGCCTTTCAAGGTCAGCGAAGACTCAGGACATAGGAGAACCTGTACTGCAACATCATGAAACTCAGTTGAGCTCCAAATTTTCTGAACAAGGAGATTATGGAGCCACAGAGGAAAGAGATCGAAGTTCTATAGTGTGCCTGGGGAGAGTCACAT
>PVKA01014454.1:0-42180 GCA_004027165.1 Ctenomys sociabilis
CACTAGGAAAATAATTATTGAATTTTTGATATAATTCAGGTATAAAAAATAAGATAAGTAAACAGCTACACTCTTAATTTACTGATAAGAGACATCTGCTATAATAATGTCTGTAAGTATAATATCATGTATGCACCTTGTACGATACCAAAACAGTATGAAAACAGTTTGCAATGTATTAATTTATTGAATCTGTCTTATTAAGGTGTCTTAAAACTGTCTGATTGATGTTTGTACTTAAATAAATTTAAAAAAATTCAAAACACAGGAAAGTCTCTTAGCTATGAAAACATGGTAGCAGAATTACTATTGTACCATTTTTTTTAAATATATATTTGGTACAGGGTCTCACTATGCAGCTTGGACTTGTAGTGATCCTCCTGTTTTCAGCCTTTCCCAGTGCCGGGATTACAGGTGTGTGCCAACAGGCCCAGACTCCGTAGCTGGCTCAGTGTGCCTTGGGGGTGGGGCTGGTGGGGCATGTAGTGCCTGGGATTGAACCCTGGTCCTTGTGCTTGCCTAATTGGTCTATTGAGCTATCTCACTGGTCCTATTGTACAAAATTCTTGAAAAGAAACGAAATGGAGAAATCTCAATAAAGGATAAAGTTGAGGAATTCTCCCAGAGTGTTGAGTAAAAATTTAAAGAGAGAAATAAGAAAGCCAGAAAGATGAAAAATAGACATAAGAATATGAGGCCAGGGCTGGGGAGATAGCTCCATGGTTTTAGTGCCTGCCTGGCAAGAATAAGCACCGAAACCCATGACAACTTTTATGGAATGGCAAAGTATTTTATTTTTTAGTTTAAGTTCCTTCTCTGTCTCTAACATGGGCAC
Source organism: Ctenomys sociabilis (assembly GCA_004027165.1). NCBI lineage: Eukaryota > Metazoa > Chordata > Mammalia > Rodentia > Ctenomyidae > Ctenomys > Ctenomys sociabilis. The sequence goes on from PVKA01014454.1 coordinate 836, forward strand.
AGTGTTGTACTTGAGTGTTAAACCTGAGTTTCTTAAGGCCCTTCTAGAGCTGTTTGGAACTATCAAGGTTTTTGTTTTATTTTCTTGGTGGTACCAGGGATCAAACTAGGGACCTTGCCATTGCCAGGCAGGCACTTATGCCACTGAGCTATCTCCCTGGCCACAGAGCTATTTCCAACAGAAGTGAGAAGATTGCCCTTCTCCCTCAGCCCCACTGGTTAGGGCTGATACCTAGTCTCTTGGGATGTCCTTTGGAAATCTCTAGCAGCTCTTGAGCTGTTCTGACACTCATGGTTTGCTGAAATCTCCTATGAGATGACAGTGGGGCCTCCCTTCCCCTTCCCCACTCTTTTGGAGGGGTCACTTAGTGGGACTAATTTGTTGTTTAAGAACATGACATCTAGATTGTGGCCACCTAGATTGTGGCAATTTGTTATGGTGCCCTCAGAAAACTAACACAAGGCATTTTGTATTTGGAATTCTGTAAGAGTTCAGGGTGGGCCGTGGATGTAGCTCAGTGGCATAAGCACCTGCTTGAGTGCAGCACAAGGCCCTGAGTTCGATACTTGCTACTTCAGGGGAAAATGCCCCACCCTTGAGGCACATTGAGCCAGCCATGGAGTCTGGGCCTGGTGGCACACATCAGCGCTGGGGAAGGCTGAAAACAGGAGGATCACTATGAGTCCAAGCTGCATAGTGAGACCGTATACCAAATATATATTAAAAAAATTTGTACAATAGTAATTCTGCTACCATGTTTTCATAGCTAAGAGATTTTCCTGTATTTTGAATTTTTAATTCCATGTTTTTCTCCTTTCATTAATGTAATAACTTTTTATCTCTCAGAAAATAAAGAAGGTAGTTTTTAAATTTTTACAGTCTCCATTTTTATAGTTTATAGTTTTTGAAGCCATAAATATTAAATCAGAGTACCAGCAGGGCTGTACACCTTCTGAAGGCTTTCCAAGAGGCTCCTTTCTGCCTGCAATTTTTTTACACTCCTTGGCTTCATCTTACCCACTGGATTGGATTAAGAATCACAAATAGTCCATTTGAAGCTAGGCCAGGTGACAGGTCTGAGTGACAGGCACATTTTACTCAGAATCTCCCATATTTCTGCTTACTAAGCTTATCTTCCTGGACTTAGTGATTCTCATATTTTCAGCTTCCCATGCGCTGGGATTATAGGAAACCTGCAGGTGATTTGGGTACCCTTCTTCCATGACCTTCTTCTGCTTTGCTGCAATACTTGATCCTATCAATGTGAAGGCAGCTGCTCAAGAATGGTCATTTGGATCCAGAAAATCAATGGGGATGCCAGGAATGGTGGCACACATCTGTAATGCCAGCAATCAAGGAGGATAGGGCAAGAGAATCACAAGTTTGAGTCCATCCTAGAACTTAGTGACTTCATATGGCCCTGTCTCAAAATGAAAAAAGGGCACAGGATGTAGCTCAGGGCAAAGGCCCTGGATTTAACCTCTAGTACTGAAAAAAGGTCAGTGGTGGGGGAAATGTAGATTCTACAAATTTACCCTCATCAGTTGGAAGGATAAAATACTCAAATCTTGTAATTGCAGCTTTGGACACATGGCCCAATAGCAGCAGGAAATCCATTTTTTAGTAGGCATCATCTCCATGATTGTTATTCACCTGATAACCAGAAATAACATGAACACTGCTAAGACCTCACGGGCTTGTGTGATGAGAATGGCCAAAGCTCAATTAACACACAACTTATCTCAAAGCCAGCCACCCTCCGTGATGGCTTGGTGCCACAGTCCTCACCAAGTAGATGAACTTGCAAGTGAGAGAGGTTGAGAAAGAGAGGCTTGGAAAGGCAAAACTTTCTGTAAGCTTTTAATGAGTTTGTATGGACACATTCTGATCCACTCTGCATCTGGATGGGAGTTCTATGTCACTGAGGCAGAGAAAGACCTGTAGATTTGGCAGTAACCTGACATTGGATGGTGGAAGAAAGCCACTGTGTCTGATTCCTTCTACCCTCAAAAAGGTATAGATACCTTTATGTTTTTTGAGGGTAGAAGGAGGGATCCAGAACTCTGAGGTTACTTCTGAGTTCTGGCACTGTGAGAACATAGTTAAGCTCCTGGGTAGACTTCACACACCTAATCTGTGTCTAGGCCTAATTTATTCTATGTTCATAACCCAGATCTCTTCCAAGCATTTTTCCCTGCCCTCTAGAGATAGGGATGGGATATCACTGTGCCCCTAGGACTTAACGCACAGTGCCAGGTACCATATCCCTAAGCCAAGGGTTTATGGGATGACTCACATCCTAACCTGGAGGTTGGGAGGTCTGTGGCAGCTTGAAGATTTCAACAGCAGGGAATGCAGAAGAACTGCTTTCAAAAGGACATACAAGAAAAGAGGGATGTAGATATAGTCATACCCATGTCTAAAACCCAACATGACTAATTTATACATGCAAAAGTTACAACAAATGTTGGTTGCCTGAAACGATTTGGGGAGGTGAAGAAAACTAAACAGGTGAAAACATTGCATTAATGGGGAGAAATGGAAGTTGAGAGCTCTGTGTCCAAGAGCTTCTTGTTCATGAGGTTGATGGAAGAAACAGGTAGGGTGTGGGCTGGACCACCACAAAGCTCCAAGGGTGGAACCTTGGACAGTCAGAGTGTCATAACCTCAGAGATCTGATTTCAAGTGTGAAGTTATGATTTTCCCTTTGTGGGACTTTAGGTATATTATTCTTGAATCCCCAGTTTCACATCTCCGAATGAGGGACAATAGTATCTACCTCAGAAACCAAATAAGTCACAAGTGAAAGCATCTGGTAGTTTCTGGCACTTATTGTACATTTGGCCAACGTTTTTTTTTTTACCATTATTGTCTCATTTTCTAGTTTGTTCAGTAGACTCTACTTTTTAAAAACTCCTTTCTATGAAAACTACCTGACACAGTGCTCAATAAAGGTTTGTTGTAATTTTTTAATTTTATTTTTGTTTTGGAGGAACCAGGGATTGAACTCAGCCAGGCAAGCACTTATTCTACTGAGCTATCTCTTCAGCCCTTGTAATTTTTTATTTTGAAATAATTTTATACTTAAAAGTTGCAAAAGGAGGAGGAGTTAAGGGGGGAAGGGAATGAGAAAAAAAGCCAAGTTAAATCTTGTACAGATACAGATACAGATACAGATCCCCAACATGATCATTATGTATACCTAAAATGTACCAATAAAAATATTTTTCTTTGAAAACGTTGGAAAAAATAACTTACATAATTAGAAGACAAAGACCAAACCAGAAAATAAACAGTGACACAGTGCCAACTGTACACTTTAGTGAGACTAGCTCTGCCTGGACTATCTTTTCCTGTTCCATGACCCAAACCAGGATCCCATGTTCCATTTTGTTGTTATATTGCCCTTAATGATAGTTCCGAATTTGTGACATTTCCTTACACTTTTATCTTTTATGACCTTGACACGTGATGAGAACTCATTTCTTTGTAGACATATCTCATCTGGGTTGATTTGATGACCCCCCATAATTACACTAACATATGCCCATTCCACAGAAATGCCACTGCAATGGAGTATGTTTTTTTTTGTTCCCCCTTTTTATTGTGGTAAAATATACACAACTTAAAATTTACCATGTAAGGCTTTCATAATGTTACACAACCACTATGTAATTTACAATGTTGTGTTACCTCTACTTCTAGACTTTTTCATCACTCCAAAAGAAGACCCAAAACCCATTGGCAGTCATTCCTTAGTTTTCCTTCCCCCATCCCCTGACTTCTAGCAATTTGCGTTCTGTCTTATGGATTTACATGCTGTAGACACTTCACACAATCATATATGTGGCCTTTTGTATCTGGCTTCTTTCACTGAACATGTTTTGAAGATTCATCCATTTGCTGCATATGTCACACTTCATTCCTTTTTATGGCCTAATAATATTCTGTTGCATGCATAACCTATACTTTACCATTGTATTTTCCAATTTCACAGTGACGCCTAGTGTGGCCTTCCTCAGGATCGACCTGGCAGATGGAGTGGGGGAGGGAAGGGAAAGAGTCCTGTGACTGTATTGTACAGGAAGAAGGGGTCAGGATAGTGCCAGGGAATGCAGAATTATCTTTACACACGGCTGACTATGGAAGTCAAAGTAGAACTGTTTATCACAAGCAGACTCCTTTGAAAGTTTGATTTGTAGAAAAGGAAAAACAGCCAAGGGCCAAGGGGTCCAAGGATGGGAAAGCAGTCAATCCTCTCGGGATAGAGGAGGTGGTCCTCAGTGGCACCTCTTTTTAGAGGTCACCAGAGGCGGGACTTGGCCTGTGGTGGTCGTTTGAAGATCGGGTTCAGGGAGGCTCAAGGGCCACCGGGGCTTGTGTTAGTTGCTGATAGAACAGGGGACTTCCTTTAGGCGAATCCAATGTTTGAAAACTGTGACGTAGCCAAAAGGTGACTACCCTGACCCTGCACCCCCGCTACTCTTTTCCTAGCCCTAGCCTCCGGGCTAGTTGCTGGGGCAGGTGGCCTATGGCCCCTGGAACCCGGGTTTCCGCAGCTGTCGGCCAGGGCGCTGCCCAGCCCAGCCCGGGGCGGAGGGCGGGACCCAGAGCGCGCCCGCCCAGCCCGCAGCCCCTGGCCCGGCGCGCTCGAGGGCGGGGCGGCGCGCGGCCCGTGCGCGTGCCCGGGGCCTGGCGGCGGCGTGCGAAGGCCGCGCTTGCGCGCTGTGGCGGGGCGAGGGGCGGCGCGGGCGCGCGTCTGTCAGTGACAGCGGGAGGGGGAGGGGGCCGGAGAAGGTGGCGGCGGCTACTCTTCCGACATGAGGCAACGGCCACGGGAGGGCCCGCGGCAGGCGCGGCCGCGGCGGCATCTCTAGCTCGGGCAGAGCCGCCAGGGCGTGGGCGCAGTGTCCGGGCCGGCGACGCGGGAGCCTGACTCTGCCGCAGCCCGCACTGCCGCCTGCGGGCCCGCGACTCGGCCCCGGGTGTCTTCGGCCCCCGGGCGGGGGTGCGGCACGCTCGGCTGTGGGCAGCAGGCCCCGCTAGGCTGGCTGCTCCGACGGGGGCCCGCGGGCTCTCAAACTCGGGGGTCGGGGTGCGCCCCCTGCCGCGGCCAGCGTCGGCTGGAGCGCGGGGGCGCGGACGCGGAGTGCGGGCCGGGGTTCGGCTGTGCCCGGAGGGGACGCGGCCAGCGCCGCAGGTCCGGCCCGCGCGCCTTTGACGCACCGGGCGCCGCCGCTGCAGGATGAAGTGCTGCTCGCCGCCGGAGTTGTTTTTACGAAAGAGGCTCGCTGCGCCCGGAGCGCTCAAGGACTGAACTTCCCTCCGAAGCCGCAGTTAGTGGATCGGCGCAGAGGCCACCCGCGGGAGAGTGCGCCCACGGGTGCGCATCGCGTCTCAGACCCGGGACCCAGGGCGGCGGCGGCGGCGCCGGGACCTCCGGGAGCACCAGGTCAGTCTTGAGCGGTTCTCAGCCGCCTCAGAGGTGGGGCGGTGGGGCAGTAACTAGCCTTTATCGGCAGTTTTATGAGTATGTAGTATAGTACCTTCGCAAGTCGCTCACCGGAGCCCGCACTCGACACAAGGACAGGTCGCGTGCTCCACGAGTGTCTGTGTAGCGAGGCGGCTCTGACTCTCGTCGTTTTGCCCGCAGGTACCCCTGATCCCGTCGGGAAGATTTCGAGAGCTTGGCAACATGGCTTCCCCGCCCCACCAGCAGCTGCTGCATCACCACAGCACCGAGGTGAGCTGCGACTCCAGCGGAGACAGCAATAGTGTAAGGGTCAAGATCAACCCCAAGCAGCTGTCCTCTAACAGCCACCCCAAGCACTGCAAGTACAGCATCTCTTCCAGCTGTAGCAGCTCTGGGGACTCCGGGGGTCTTCCTCGGAGGGTGGGGGGCAGAAGTCGCCTGCGCAGGCAGAGGAAGCTGCCCCAGCTGTTTGAGAGGGCGTCCAGCCGCTGGTGGGATCCCAAGTTTGACTCGGTGAACCTGGAGGAGGCCTGCCTGGAGCGCTGCTTCCCGCAGACCCAGCGCCGCTTCCGGTACGCACTCTTCTACGTGGGCTTTGCCTGCCTTCTCTGGAGCATCTATTTTGCTGTCCACATGAAGTCCAAACTGATTGTCATGGTGGTTCCCCCTCTGTGCTTCCTGGTGGTGTGCGTGGGCTTTTTTCTATTTACCTTCACCAAGCTGTACACCCGGCGATATGCGTGGACCTCACTGGTTCTCACCCTGCTGGTATTTGCCTTGACACTGGCTGCGCAGTTTCAGGTTTTAACGCCTCTTTCAGGACGCGTTGACAGCTCCAATCATACTCCCACAGCCAGGCCCACAGACATTTGCCTGTCTCAAGTGGGAAGCTTTTCCATGTGTATTGAAGTGCTCTTTTTGCTCTACACCGTCATGCACTTACCTTTGTACTTGAGCTTATTTTTGGGGGTGGCCTATTCCGTTCTTTTTGAGACCCTGGGCTATCATTTCCGAGATGAAGACTGCTTCCCCTCTCCTGAAGCACGAGCCCTGCACTGGGAATTGCTGAGCCGTGCCTTGCTTCACATCTGCATTCATGCCATCGGGATCCACCTATTTGTCATGTCTCAAGTGAGGTCTAGGAGCACCTTCCTTAAGGTGGGACAATCCATCATGCACGGAAAAGATCTAGAGGTAGAAAAAGCCCTCAAAGAAAGGATGATTCATTCTGTAATGCCAAGAATTATTGCAGATGACTTAATGAAACAGGGGGATGAGGAGAGCGAGAATTCTGTCAAGAAGCATGCCACTTCCAGCCCCAAAAACAGGAAGAAAAAGTCCTCCATACAAAAAGCTCCAATAGCATTCCGCCCTTTTAAGATGCAGCAGATCGAAGAAGTCAGTATTTTATTTGCAGATATTGTGGGCTTCACCAAGATGAGTGCCAACAAGTCTGCTCATGCCCTGGTGGGTCTCCTCAACGACCTGTTTGGTCGCTTTGACCGGCTGTGTGAGGAGACCAAATGTGAGAAGATCAGTACTCTGGGTGATTGTTACTATTGTGTGGCAGGGTGTCCTGAGCCCCGAGCAGACCATGCCTACTGCTGTATCGAAATGGGCTTAGGCATGATAAAAGCCATTGAACAGTTCTGCCAGGAGAAGAAAGAGATGGTGAACATGCGAGTTGGGGTTCACACAGGCACTGTGTTGTGTGGCATCTTGGGCATGAGGAGATTTAAATTTGATGTATGGTCTAATGATGTAAACTTGGCTAATCTCATGGAGCAGTTGGGAGTGGCTGGTAAAGTTCACATTTCTGAGGCCACTGCAAAATACTTAGATGACCGGTACGAAATGGAAGATGGGAAAGTTATTGAGCGCCTTGGCCAGAGTGTGGTTGCTGACCAATTGAAAGGTATGTGCATTTCTTTGCCTCATCATTTCTCTCCTCTATTCCTTGTGTATTAAATTAAAAAAAAAATCTCTTTGTAACATCAGTGTATAAGGCAGCTCAGGACACCTGACCATGTGGGAATCTCAACACCAGTGTAATTTTTTCTTTTCCTCTAGGGACTCAAAATCACAGATGTAATCATACTGCAGTTAAGCACACTATGATAGTACTAACCTAGGTTAGACCTTTAGAAAGAAAAAGATCTTTGAAAATTCACATATCATCAATTGACTTTTAACTTTTTGAAATTTTGGATACATGTTCTGTGAATAAAAAGATATTGGAAACTTTCAGCAGTCAGGATTTTTTAGCACTTCAAGAAACTGCCTTTGCATTTCACTTGCTCACTTTTAAATCCCATACAAATGATTTTGTATCTCTTTGATAGAACTGTGAAGATTAGAATCTTTCTCCTTGCCAGGTCTTACTTTGCTTAGTGTTGAAGTACAGATAATAGTTGACTCTGCCCCATACAACCCTCAAGAATTAGATGGACTTATATATGTCTTAGTGCCCTTTGTCTACATCTCATTTTAAATAATGTTTGTATTTTTGGTTTTATCATTCATTGGTCTAATGATGCTTATCATGATATTTGTCTTACCACATAAACGCTAGCATTTTAGAATGTTGAATTCTAAATTCACAAGCTATCATGTGATTTAAAAGTGAAAAAGACACCCAAGGAGTTCTTTTGTACCCTTCCTCTATTCTCTCAGATTTGTATCTGATCCCTTGTCTCTGATCTTAAACTCCTAACTGTTCTTGATGTTTCACTGGGCTGACTGGCTGGCTTGCTTATTTATTTGAGACAGGGTCCAGCTATGCAATTCAGACTGGCCTTGAAGTCACTTTATAACATAGGTTGGTCTCGAACTTGCAAGAATCCTCTTGCCTCAGCTTTCTGAGTGCTGGAACTATAGGCATGTGCCACCATGCCTGGCTTTTTTTTTTTTTTTTTTTTTTTTTTTTTTTTTTTTTTTTCATGCCTGGCTTTATTATTTTTAATTTGTATATATGACAATCGAATTTGTGTTCTAGGAAGTGATATGTAAGTAAGTGGAGCCAAAAAATAAGGAGACTTCAGTAAATCCTCTACATTCCTTACCTGCTCCCCACAAAAGTTTAAACTAAAAAATCTTCCAGATTGAAGGGAACATTTATTTTAAAAGTATGTAGAGAACATGACATTGGTTTTTAAAAGCCTGTATTTGTAAGGCTGTATTGTGTTTTGTGGTGCCCACATGCTGCATAATTACACAGCTAAAAGCCCTGGAAGAGGGAATCCTCAGGAGGAGAAGTAATAGTTTAAATCAGACACAGGAGATGTGATAGTTTAAACCAGAGACAGCAAGTGGCTTAGTTAGGGCTTGTATAGGTTGTTGTTTGCCGTGGAATAACAGCGTATGCTTGATGGGTATTTTCTTTCTCTGGCTTGTGATCTGATCTCCCCATGTCATTTATTTATTTGTTATCTGGCAAGAGTACTTTATTCTCCAGATTTTTCTTTACTGTATTTATTTTATTAGTTGTTGAAGAACTTATGGATGTAGCAGCAAAATGTTTTCACCTGAGACTTCTCCTGACTTAATTTTAAATGTTGCAGTAGTGGGGCAAGAAATGACATTTTGCAGATCACTTGATAGATATCTGCTGTGACAAGTATCTTCTGATGAAGAGGCTGGCACCTGCTCCTGGGCCTGAAGGTGTTAGTGGAAGGAGGCATGAATGTAATCCTTCCTTGGCATTTTGGCATCTTTTGGACCTGAGAGTGGCAGGCTCTGTCATCAGGGATTATAGAGTAAATTCCAAGCAGTGGTACACTACATTATAATAATAATCAGATATATCAGGCCAATGGACAATGATAGCAGCTTTGTAAGTTGTACTTTGTATGGTATATTATTTGAATTTCACAAATATAAACAGACAAAATTATAAGTGGATAGCACTAGAAGGAATATGGACCTGATTTTCTAGATAAAGAGAAAGTGACAGACCTTCAGCACAAGGCCTATGTTGATCTGATCCATGGGTTTTGAAAGTTTACCCTTTCAGGGACTGGGGAGATAGCCTGGCAGTCTAAGTGCTTGCCTGGCAAGGACAGAGTCCCAGGTTCGATCCCTGGTTCAGCATCCCCAGTACCATATGCCACTGTGCCAGTCCTGGAACCATGGGCACACCTTGCCAGTCACTGAAACTGGGCATGTATAATCCCAGTGCTGGGGAGGCTGAGATAGGAGTATCACTATGAATCCAAGCTGCTTAGTGAGACCCTGTACTAAATAAATAAATAAATAAAGGATTAAAAAATTTTAAAGAAAAGAGAAAGTTTACTTTTGCAGTTCTAGGAAATGTGGCCTGGAAGGGTATGAGAATGGAGATAGAAGAGCTATTTGAGTAAATTCTAGGTGGGAAGTGATGGCCTGAATGAAGATGATAGCAATAAGAGTTGATGGGGCAAATGTGAGCAAATTAAGATCAACTTGATGACACTTGTGTCAGACTTAAATGATGACTGGAGGGAAGGCAGGGACTTGATTTTGTGTGGGAGCCCTGGAAGAGAGAATCCATAGAAGGAAAAGTAATAGTTTAAATCAGACATAGGAGATGTGATATATTTCTAGAATTGATCTGGAGATGGTCTGGAGACAAGAAGGATTAAGTTTTTATTTTTGAGGTGGGGTTTCACTGTGCAGTTCAGACTGGCCTTGAATTTATTGTATAGTTTAGGCTGGCCTTGAACTTGTGGCAATCCTCTTTCCTCAACCTCTTATGTGCTGGGGTTATATGTGTGCACCACCATACCCAAGCCTGGTAAAACTGAGATATTTTGACTTGATTTTGATGTAATTGGAGAATGTGGGGTAAAGTTACAGAATATGAAACAGGCCTGAAATCCCTGGTTTGTTTGTTTGTTTGTTCATTCACTTATTCATTTAGCAAATTACCTGTTTTGTGCTAAGCACAGTTTTATGTTCTGGAGATACAGGAGTAAATAAAACAGAAGAAAATTCCTACCCTGTCTTCAAAATAAGGAGCAGGAATTTTGATTTAATATTTGGCCTTCTCATTGAGGAGTTCCCATAGTAGCATTAATGGGAGAGTCCAACAGGAAGTGAAACATATAACATTTGTTTTATGTTGAAGTCTTTTTTTTTTTTAGACAGAATTTCGAGGTTGGCTTTAAACTATGATCCTCCTGTCTCATCCTCCTGAGTGCTAGGATTACAGGCATGCCCCAGAATGCTCAGCTTTATGTTCAATTCTAAGAGGATAATATAAAGTATGGGACACGGGGAGGGGTGTTGAGTGATTCTGTGTGTGTGTGTGTGTGTGTGTGTGTGTAATGTAGGATAGGTAGTTACTGATAAAGAATGTTGCAAAATCAGTAAAGAAAAGGAGAAATGGCTTGATGTGAGTGATGGGAAGGAAGGCCTTCTGGGAAGGAAGGCTCTCTGACAACATTTGGGATGAACCCTGATGCTCAAGTGGGCTGGCTTTGGGCTGCAACCAGAAAGATGAAGAGTCCTATCTAGAGTTACTGGTTTTTCCTGTCATAGATGTAGAGTCACAGGGACAGAAAGTGAAACTCTTAGAAAACATCTGCATCCATCTTCTCCTCCCTGAACAAATACCAAGAAGATAGCATCAAGATGCTTAGTCCCTCCCAGTCAACACTAGCCACTGTATCTTTGTGAAAAGAATGTCTGATAGAGATTGCATTGTTAAATGTAGAGATTAAAGACAGCCTTTTACCATGGCCAGACTTTATCCTTGTGGTGTTCCTAGGAAGAGATCCATGGATATGTGTTTAGACTGTCCCTTTTAGCCACCTTTGTGACCAAAACTTTTTTCTTTGCTGATAGGTGACACTTAGAAGGACTCCTTCCTGGCCCCTGTCTGTGTGGAGAGAGCCACTCTACTCTATCCTTTGCCAGTATCTGTCCCACACTGGAAATCTGTGCTTCCTTTTATCCCATACGCATGAGCCTGTCAGCTGACAGCTAAAAGCCCTATCCAGGTGCAGTTTTAGCTGCCACTACATGTGCAGGTGCTTCACTTGCTCCCTCTGAAAGCATAGATGGCTCATCTCCATCTAAGCATGTAATCCTTGAGACTATATTGCCAACTCTTTAGCTGACAGCTCTGCCTCTTTCCTTGGAAATAATGCTTACCTGCTATTGTAGTTTAGGTCCAAAATGTTCCCCGAAAGTCTTTTATGTGTTCAGAAGTGGGGCCTTTGGAAGGTGATTAGGTCATTTTGGCTTTAACTTCATCCATGGATTAATTCATCAGTGAGATCATAATTTGATGGCATTATTGGGAAGTAATAGAAATTTAATGGACAAGGCCTAGTAGAAGGGAGGAGGCCAGGGGGTGTATCCTTTGGGGATTATATCTTCTCCTTGGCCCCTTTCTCTCTGGCTGGCTGTCTCTGCTTTGCAGCTGTAGTGAGATGAGCAGTTTTCCTCTGCCACACCCTTTTACTGGTACTTCTGTCTCACCACTAGTCTAAAAGCAATGGAGCTGGCTGATCATGGGCTGAAACTGGGAGCCCAAATCTTTCATTAAGTTCCTTTTTTTAAGGTTATAGTGTTGGAAATCTGACTAACACACCTGAATTCTTGAATGAGATCTCATACATATTGAAACAGCCCCTTGGACAGCAACTGGCAGAAGTAAGATGAAGCAGAAAATGTGGCTTCTCAACTGGGAAGGGAGACAACCACCACCTGCAGAGTAGATGCTCAAACAGCCCTTGTGGCAGCTTTTTTCAGGCTTTTTGGAATCAAATTATGTGGCTTTCAGTAAGTTGCTCACAGCTGTTAATTCTAAAAACAAGTTTCTGGATAAAATTAACCTTTGGAAGAGAAAGTTAAAGATATGGTTTTTTGGCTTGCTGGTAAAAGGCAAAAGAAAGGAAAGTAATCTTTTCAGGTAGAATCACTAATAAAGGGAAAAATTAAAAAGGACTAAATAAAGCAAGTTGTTTGAAGATTCTGGTTTACTAATAAACTTGGTATAAATAACAATGATGCTTCTACTTACTGATTAAAGTTGCCTATCTATTTTGTCATGAAAGAATGATTTTGGAAAAAACATTGAATTTTCCACGTATGGGTGCATGAGTACATAGAAGGCTGTGTGTGCCTGTCGGTTGGTGATCTCGGTGTGGGTATTTCCACTGAGATTCCAATGTTGTGTGAATATGATTATCATTAGAACTGTGCATGTCTCCTTTCCTGGTGATGACAGGAAGCTGCTGACTACTGAAAGAGCTAGACTGAGTGCCATGTGGCCTATACTTTGTACAGGACAACCCTAAAGTCCTTCTCCAATAGGATCTACTATCACTGATGAGGATTTTGTAAAGGGATGAGAGTTTTTGAAACAGAATGTGACACATGACATGTGAGCTGTGGACTGACCAGGCTCAGATGTTGCTCAGAACCGAGGGGAGACACTGAGCCACATTAGAGGGAGCTTTTGCCTCAATGATGGCCAGGCTGAAGCAATCAAGGCATGATAGTGGTGGCAGCAGTCTTGGCACAGGGTGTCGGGAGCTGGGGAACAAGAGTAGATTTGAGATGGGGCCAAAGTCATAGTGCTAGGGAAGGCTTTTGAGCCTTTGATTAAGTGGCAGTTCTCAGAACACTTTTATATTCCCAATATTGGGACACTATAGAATTTTTATTTAAAGTATTGACATTTACCATATTAGAAATTGAAACAAACTGAGAAGTTTAAACAAATATTTTAACTTATTTCAAAATAAAGCCCATGTCATATTGATAAAAACAACATTTTAATAAAAATAACTTTCAAAAAATTTTATTTATTTATTTTTATGTATTTGGTACAGGGTCTCACTATGCAGCTCGATTTGTGATGATCCTGTTTTCAGCCTCCCCAGCGCTGGGATTACAGGTGTGTGCCACCACACCCAGACTTCAAAAAGTAATTATATTTAAAAAGTAACTGTATTAAAAAGAAATTTTCTGGGTATCATGGCACACACCTGTAATCCCAATTTGGGAGGCTGAGGTTGGATGATTGCTCTGAATTTGAGGCCTGGGCTACATAGTAAGTTCAGAGGCAGCCTTAACTATACAGAGAGACTCTGTCTCAAAAAACCCCCCAAAACAACAGCAGTAAAAAACAAACAAACAAATATCCTAAGTAAAGTAGAAGAAATTTGATGAGAAGGGGGATACCACTGTACATTTTTGCAAGTCTACTTAATATGTGGATCAATCTAAAATTTAAACAAATTGTAAAGGAAACATACATAACAAAAACCTACCATTTTAAACATTTTTAGGTCAGCTGGATTTTATCTGCTTTTATATTCAATGTACTTGTGGGTGTTAAGGATGTGTAGCAGATCTGGCTTTCTATAGATGTGTGGTTGGAAGTGAAGGAGCATTTTGGTAACCTTTTAGATACTTCTGAGTATTTTCTTAAAGGTGAAAGAGGTAGTTCCTTAAAAGTTACTTGTAAGTTACTGAAACCCTATTATCAGTTATTTGTATGCTGTTCTGTTACAGTCCATTGGATTTTTTTAATGGATCTGCTCCCCAGGTATGAGTTTATAATTTTATGTATTGGTCATTTTGATTTTTTTGAGTTATGCAGATTTTTTAAGTGCTGACATCAGGAAAGCCTCAAAATATTGGTTGGATGCCAACTTTCTAGTGGCTGATAGATGTTTTCCAAAATTCTAGTTTTGATTTGAGTTTTAATCATTGTCAACAATTATAGTCGGTTGTTTTCCTTGATATGACAGGCTCATTTCATTTATTTTCCAGGAATAGTCTGCCACTACTCAAGTGGCAAATGACTATAGTTTGTCTATAGATCAAGTATGCATGATATCCCATGAAAAAGCCACTAGTCCAGCAGTTGCACTGCTGGTTTATCTGCTAGGTGCACAATATTCTTATGTGGAACACAAGTATTGTAGGCCTGTTTCACGTTTATCACACAGATTATTAAATACACATGTACTCAAGGTTGAGATTTAACATAGTCATTAAGTTTTAATGCTTTGTCAAGAGTATTCTTCAGTAAGTCTGTGTTTTCTCTTACAAGTATGCAGTGGTCAAGAATGTATAGTGAGACAAAACAAAACAAAAAAGAGTATGTAGTGGTACTCAACATAGCTTGGTGCTTCCACTTTGTTTGATGGTAGAGTTTTATTAGCAGTTTTTCCCACCATAGCCTTTTTTTTTTTTAGTACTTGTTTGGAATATATAATGAATCCTCAGGACTTCGTACATATACCTATTGAATCTTAGTCTTTTTTTATTTCCTCTTCCCTTTCCTACCCTCCCCTTTTCCTCTCTCTGTACTTAGATCCTCTTTGTCCCATTACTATGAATTTCCAGACTGAAAAGAGCAAAAACGTCTAAACATTAATATGAAAATAGTTTTGACCTCACAGAGGTCTTAGGATTCGTGGGAGTCCCAGAAACACCGCTCTGAGCCTAAGCCATGAGCTAGGAAGATGGGGTGTTTTTCTTTATTCCACTTAAACATGCATTGTCTTGAATATGAAACAACTCAAACTGGAATTGTAACAGACATGTCACATTTATTGTGGAAATAGCCAGTGACTTTGGTTCATACATTTATTTTTTTCTTATCAAATCTTTAAAATTCCTTTGTGATTCTGCCAAATCTTTGTTGTTGGTGTTCAGAGTTAATGATAAACAACATCAAATTTGCTTTTAGAGGGTTCACTCTTGGGCAGTATAATTTAGTGATTAGGTGCATGGGTTTGGTTTCTGATGCATTTGAATTAAATTCTCCATTCTGCAATATCTTACCTGTGAAAATTTATAAGAATGATGGAATTAGACCAGGCATGGTGGTGTACTACTTGGGAGGCTGAGGCACAAGGATCATTGTGAATTCAAGAGCAGCATGGGCTACAGAGTAATCTCAAAGCCATCCTGAACTGCACAGTGAAATCCTATCTCAAACAGACAAAAAAAAAAAAAAAAAGAATGGCAGACTATTTAAGGGCCAGGGAGATGGCTCAGTAGAATAAATGCTTGCCTGGCAAGTGCAAGGGCCTGAGTTCAATCACCAGTTCTGGGAAAAAAAAAAAAGAATGGCAGGGTGGTTGAGAGAATCAAGTGAAGTAGAAGCAGAACACTTATTAGCATAGTGCCTTGATGGTGCATCACTGGCATGTGTATTGTTTTTCTTTTAAGACAAAAGATGTTAATGTATGAGTTGTATTTTTTTTCTAAACTAAAATCTCATTATTCAGTTTATTTGCACTTTGTTACAAATGAGTTTGGGGTTGAAGTTTGATACTTGTCTCCAAAAGGTCCCTGGCATAGTGACTTGGATGCAATAGCCAATCAGTCAGTAAGAACCAAATCTTTACTAGGATGAGTCTCATTTTGTACTACATTGAAGGGTTTTTTTTTTTTTTTTTTTCCCCTAAACTCTTCTGTGGTGCATATCTTGTATAATGAAGCACTGAAACCCAGAATACACCAGGGACTATGATTGTGTCAGTTTCTTGAATTAAAATGGGCAAGTATCCAAATCCACACACTGATAGCTTGCCCTGGTTAAACTGTAGCTGCTGAGTTTGGCAGTTTCTTTACTGAAAACCCTGGGGGCTGAGTCAGTATTGTTGTGCTGCTTCAGGTGGTCCTTGGCGGTTGAGGGATTATGGGAAAGTCTTCAGCTTTGTGGCCCTGGAGATATTGGCTAAGTCTTAAATGAGAGTAGTTATTCTACTGTAAATTCATTTATTTGTTTGCTAAATATTGAATGAGTTTGTACTATTTGAAAGGCCTGGACAAGGGCCTGGAAGCAGTTGTAGTCCTTGTCCTGTAGAAGCCTATAATCTAGAAAGGTAAGGAGACATTAATGAAATAACCACCTAAGCAAATAAGCAATAAATGGATTACATTATGGATAAGTCTGGGAGGTAAGGATGCTTATTTTCTCCATTTTATAGGTGAGGGAACTAAAGCAAAGAAAGGTCTAGTAATTTCTAATGGCCACACATCAAGAAAGACCTGCTAAGTGGTAGAGTCAGCATTTTTAAACCCAAAGAACAGTAAGCATTACAAAACAGTAGTACCCATCTCATAGAATTGTTGTGAAGATTAAATGTTAAGTACTTTTTTTTTTTCTTTTTAAAAACAAGATCTCTCTCTGTAGTTCAGGCTGACCTTGAACTTGCAGAGTCCTCCTGCCTCAGCTTTCTAGATGCTGGGCTATACCACTATACTGGGCCACTTAGAAAAGTACATGGCACATAGTAATTCTCAACAGAGAGTAATTTACTAGCTAGTGTCACTGAAAACAGGGGCTTTTTTTTTTTTTTTAATTAGCAGCAACAGGCATAACAGGCCTTACCTTTCTCAGGTTCTTTCTAGTTCATAGAAGACTCTCATCTGAAATCTCAGGACCATGGACATGTTTATATAGAGGCTTGTGTTTTACTGCCTCCATTTTTTGCTTTATTTATCAGTTTTCACACTGGACTGATTTCTTAATGTCCTCCAAAGGTAACTAGGGGCTTTCTTCAAGCATCCATATAGATACTCGAAGTTTAGCTTATTTAATGTATTTCATCCCATTATAGCTATCTTACATTTGACACCCAAACTGTCCCATTTTGGGCTCATGGGTTTCTTTGTAAATTGGCCCCTGAGTACTTTTATATGACCCTAATAGCTTCTGATGGCTTTTGTTCTGAGTTAGTAGCATTTTTAAGGAGCAGAGAAATAACAGGTATTGAAATCCTTGTTAATTCTGTTTCTGATATGCTTATTCAAAGAAACTGAGTTAAAGTTTACTTTCTGTTTTGAAAAGAAAATTAATAGCATATGCATGTTTATGTGAAGAAATAAGTCAGAAGAAACACTGTTGACATCTTCAAGCTCTTCAGGAGTTTTAATTTGCATTTTTACAATTGGCAATTATAAAGCAATGCAGCCAGATAGCTTTCTGCAAATACCTTTTGAGGAGCAGGTGTCTGTGATTGTAGGTAAATAGTGATTAAAAAAAAAAACAATAAAAAACAATATAAAGAGAAAGAAACCCCATACCAAACTGTAGATGACCTACTTACAGATTCAGGAGTACCCTTGCCTCAGTAAGTCCATTTCCAGGATACTTATGGAAGGCTGTAGAAGGTCCAACTTGAGGCATTCACTTCAGTGAATCTTGCGTTGAACAGTGCCTCCTGAAAGGAATGGCTAGCCACTCTCCTTTAGGAGTCATGTGTGTTTGACTGAGTTGTTTATGATTTTTTTTTTTTTTTTTGTCTTTTTGAGACAGGGTCTCACTGTGCAGTTCAGGCTGGCCTTAAGCTCACTTTGTAGCTCAGGCTGGTCTCGAACTCACAATAATCCTCCTGCCTCAGCCTCCCTAGTGCTGGGATTACAGGCATGCGCCACCATGCCCGGCTTGTTTATGATTTTTTAAAAAACATTTAAAATCATTTATTTGGTACAGGGTCTCTCTGTGCTCAGACTCATAGTGATCCTTCTGTGTTAGCCTCCCCAGGCTGGGATTACAGGCATGCATTACCACTTCTGGTTTTGGTGGCTGGAACAGTGCACCTGGGATTCCCAGGCTGGCAAGGCATAGGTACCGGGGATCGAATTTGGGTACTTGTGCTTGCCAGGTAGACACATAGACTGCTGAGCTATCTCCCCAATCCTCTTTTATCATTTTTCTCTACTACATTGTAAAGTGTTTGGAAAGCAGGAATTCATATTTTATGTACTGCTGTATTCCTAGAGACAGGAATATAGTATAGTAGACACCAAATAATACAGATGCCCTTCTTTATCTGTGGATTTTGCATCTATGATTTCAACCAAATACAGGTATAAGATTTCAGAAAATGTATTATATCTGTACTGAACATGTACATAGTCTTTTCTTGTCCTTATTTCATCAATATAATAGCCATTTATATAGCATTATGTATTGTAAGTAATCTGAAGATGATTTATAGTATACAGGGAGATATGCATAGGTTATATACAAATATGCTATTTTACATAAGGGAATATAGCATCAATAGATACTGGTATCCATGGAACATTCTAAAACCAATCATCTATGAATATTATGGGAGAACTGTACTAGTATTGTCAAAGGAGCGAATTAGTGAATATTACTATTAACACTTCACCTATAGGGGCTCTGTTACATGTAAGTCAACACCGCAAACATATGTGTAGAACAAACTAGAGTGTGAGGTCACAGAGCTTTACTAGGAATGATTGAGTGGTTAGTTGAATAGAGTCTGTGGGTAGAGTCTTGAAAGGAGCTAGAGAAAGCATGGTTTAAAAAAAATTAAAGGGCTGAGGAGATAGATGAGCAGTCTAAGCCTGCCTGGCAAGCGCAAGGACCTGGGTTCAGTTTCTGGTGCCATGCCCGAAACCGGTAATCCCAGTGCTGGGGAGGCTAACACACGAGGATCACTACAAGTCTGAGCTGCATAGTGAGGCCCCGTACCAATTAATTAATTAAAAATATAAAAACAGTTAAAAATCCTGTCCAGTGACAGTGCCTGGGATGTGAAATAAGCCCTTGAATGCCCGAGTGCTGTGATGAAGGGAGGGTAAGTAGCAGGGGCTCTACAGCAGCAAAGCATAAGATTGAAAGCCTGAGTGCTTATTTAGGGCCCAGAAAATGTGGGGTTGGATGGCTTAGTTTAGGCAATTATTTTTAAGCTGTTTAAAATAGGAGATTTCAAGAAGTGTATTTATCTTTAATAATACTGTAGCTCCTGATAATTCTTACTTGATTATCATTTATGCACATGAAAAGCCAACATACCCTTTTTTGGCAAAGCTCCAGGATAGTCTTTGTGCATAATTTCCAGGATTTTTATGTAATGCTATTACATTCTGTTCAGAGAAAAATGTAGTACAGAAAGCAGCTTTCAAATCATTTTTTTTTTTTTCATGTTTGAGTAGTTTGGGAAAGGTTAACTTCATGCTTTAGTGGTTTAGTATTGAGAGAGTAAGAAAATCCACAGGCATGTGTTTTAATTTGTTGTAGATGGATGGATATTAAAACTCAGTATGCCATTAAGGTATACTATGATATTTTAAGTAAACGGGAGGTTTATATATTGATTTAATTAGTTTTACCCTATTGTGTTACTATGTGAGGTGTGGCTTACATTTGTTTCTATATATCTTCATAGTTGAATTATTTTCTCTGTGAAAAAAAAAGCTTCTTCTTCTTATGGTCATTAATATTTATTGTTTTGTAAATGAGCTGTCCAGGAAGTAAGGAGGGAGATAAGTTTCAGAAAGGAAAGCTGGTGGCGATATAGCTCAGTGGCACAATGCCTGCCTGGTAAGCAAAAGGTCCTGAATTCAATTCCCAGTACAAAAACAAAACAAAACAAAAAAATCCCACACAAAACAAACTAAGCTGCTAAAAGGAAAGCAATGCTATAGAGGTTTTCTCTATATCTTACTTGTAAGAATGCTTTGTTTTCATACATTAGCTTTACATCATAAGGTTTTCTTTTTTTCCATCGAGTTTCTGCTTCTGTTTAATTTTGCTGGTTCTCAGTTTTCTCCTAGTTGTAAAATGTAAACTTTGAACAAGATCCCATTCTCTAAAATTAGCTGAGATTCTCTCATGACTGGGAAACAGTACTTTTCTTAATATGAAGAAGTGGTTTCTTTTTTGTCCATTTGTTTAAACCATGAACCCTTATTTAGACAAATTTAGCATAGAGAAACTAAGATTTATAGAACCACTAAACTGCAGGGTATGTGTGAGATTCTTAACTTTATAAAGGGTTCTTTACTTCCTTTAAATATAAATAAGATTAAATTCTAGAAATATAATATACACATGGTTTTTCAGGATCATATTTGTTCTATAAGGCAGGATATCCCTAGAACCCTGCTTAGTTTTGAAGGTTTGAAAAACACTTTTTAAATGACTTTAAGAAATTGCAAGTGAATAAATTTGTTTAAAAATGTACTCCAGTCCCTCTCTGAACATTATATTACAAAGGGATTGAATGGTTAGTTGCCAGTAAAATGAATTTCATGATGTTGGCAAGTTTTTCACCAAAAGGAGCAAACAAATACTGGACTACTAATGTTCTCAGCAAGTATTCTTTTAGTATTGTTCCTGGTGGTGAGGTCCTGGGTTTGCTTACCATCCAACTATGCAAGGTGCTAGGGACTTGCTGCTTCTCTGGGAGGCCCCGAATTAACTTGGAATCTTTGAATATATTAAAGATTTTGAGATTCTACATGGTTTTCTCAGTATGTTTTCTTTACTGATCACTGATTCACATTTGATTCCCTGTCATTTCCTTGGAGGAGAAGGGGAGAAGAACCCCAATACCTGTATGTTTCACTGAGTTGTCTATACTCCCAGCCCTCATTTTCATTTTTTTTTGTTCCAAAGTATTTTTTCCCTATGTCTCTGAGTTTCTGTGTGCACATTTTTCCTCCTTTCTGGTCAAATAATGAAGAGCACGCAAAAACCTTTGCTCTGAGAGACTTGTGGGTGGCTGAAAAGGCAAGTTGGGTTAGATGTCTATTGTCTTCAGTTCATTTTTTGCTTCCTTATAGTACTTTGAATGTGGGCTTTTTTCTTCAAGGGATTTCTTACCCTTAAGGAAGAACAAAGAAAATTCATGGTCAATGAATATGACATTTACTGTGGCTTGCAGGAAATAAGAAAGGGAACACTCTAGTTGGTTCTGAAAGATGGTGTTGTCATTGGGCACCTGTGTTATCTGACCTGCCCTGCAGGAGAATTTCACAAAGGCTCAGGTTTTGAAACTGTAGCTTCCCTGAAAGAAACTGTTACCCAGAGTCTGCCTGTTTTTCAAGGACTAAAGTGGCTAACTTGGTGTGCACATAATTGGAGGAGGTTAAAAGCTTTCAGCATTACCACATAAACAAGGCATTTCAAAGGGCTTTCCTCATTTGCTGCACACATTTCCCAGTAAAATTCTCAGGTGAAATAAAGGGACAGAGATGGTTGGGAAGTGGAACTTTATTGCTGGCTCCAAAAAAGAAATTGTGGTCATGAACATTTAGAGAGCTGACAGTTCTAAGATATCAACTTTGTGTCTCTGCCATTTGGAGTTCAAGTGGAAATATTTGCTTTCATAGCTGTAGTCATGCTGTTTCTTTATTTAGTAGCTATTATATTTCCAATTTCATATACACCTTTGGCGGTGCTCCAGCATGTACTTTCTGTCTCTTTCAATAGCATTGCCTATAGTGTATTGCACTTTCTTCGCCAAAATATATCAACAAAGTTCTTAGCCTGGTTGATTGTTTTAAGCTATTCTTTGATTTGCTTTTTTAAAAAAATATCAACTTTTTGGAAATGTAATTCAAATATCATACAACTCATTTAAATATAAATAGTTCAGGTCAGGCATGGTGTGCACACCTGTAATCCCAACACTTCGAAGACTGAGGCAGGAGAATACCTGTGAGTTTGAAGCTTGCCCTGGCTACAAAGTAAGTTCAAAGTCAGCCTGAACTGCACAGTTAAAACTCTCTTTAAAAAAAAAAAAAAAAAAAAAAAAAAAAAATATATATATATATATATATATATATATATATATATATATATATATCCATATCCCCAGTGGCTTTTCATAGATTGAGAGAGAGAGAGAGAGCTGTGCAGCCATCATCACAATAGATTTTAGGACATTTTTATCACCCTAAAAGGAGACTTTGTAGTCAGCAGAAGTCACTTTGCATTTCCTCCAAACCTCACAGCCTTTGGCAACCGCTCATCTACTTTCTGACTCTGCATTTGTCTGTTTTGGTTATTTCATATAAATGGAATCATTCAGTGTGTCTGGCTTCTTTCACTGAGCATCATGATTTCAAGGTTCATCCACATTGCAGTGTGTATATGTGTTTTATTCCTTTTTACGGTCATCCATTGTGTGGATAGACCACATTTTATTTATTCATTCGTTAGCTGATGGGGAAAGGCATTAAAAAGAAATCTGTAGTTGCTTGAGAGATAGTTCCATGGTCTAAGTGACTGCCTGACAAGTACATGCACCCGGGTTTGAACCCCGGTACCACAAGTTATGCTGCCCCGGAACCCTGATGTGCCATGACAGCCCTAAAACTGGGCATGGTGGCTCACATCTGTAATCCCAGCACTGGGGAGGCTGAGACAGGAGGATCAGTACGAGTCCAAGCTGTGTAGTAAGACCCTGTACCAAATAAAAAAGAAAGATTTTTAAAAAATTTAAAAATCTATAATAAAGATGATTTCTTGAAAATAAGTTGAGATAATTAAAAATTTTATTATTTAATAATATATCTTAATTTACCCATTCCATTTTCAGTAGTGTTTATATGTTTTCCTCAAAGGCATGGTTAATTGAGATTTTATACTGAATTATCATTTGATATAAATATTTCATATAACCAATTTAGTTTCTTTTCCTAACAGCTAGTCTCTTTTCTAGGCTTGTTCCAGGCTGATTAAATTCGCTGATCTTTTTTCTTTTTCTCAGTCAGTAGAGGGCTTTAGTGGAATCATATTGGTTGAATATGAAACTAACCTCATTTGATATGTTGCTAGATATAAATACCAATCTTTCTGGGTGGTTGAGTTTTCTGAAGAGCTAAAGATTTTTGCTGTTAATCAGAAATTTTTCTGTTTTAACCAGTTTAAACTTTGAGTTTCACAATTCTGTATTATACCAACTAAAGTGTAATTTTCTTAATTACCGTTATTTTTAGTATTTGTTACTTGGCTTTTACTAATATAACAATTTTTTATAAAAATAGGATTTTTTCTTTGCTTTAACATATTCATGATGGGGCTGTAATTCATGTGTCTCACTGCCCTGCAGCTTGAACCACCAGTTTTGCAAATAGATCTAGTCACTTTTATTGGTCTTTTTACTAATAAAATTGATAAAAAGCCAACCACTGGGACAGTCATGCATATAACACTGGTGGTTCAAGCAGTGGGAACATAATTAAACCAAGATTGCTATTTACCTGTTCTTATATGCTAGAAAATAAATTTTCTAGTTGCTTTCTTGATATTACCTTGTAGCTTTCCAGTAACAGATTTGCTTCTGATTTTTACTTTATTTTGTAAAAACAAAACAAAAACAAATACTTTGCAGATACAGTTTGATTAAAAGAACTAAGAATTTGCTTTTTATGTAACATTTTGAAACATTATCAGCTATATTCTGAATAAATTAGGTTGTTAGATGAGTAAGATGTTATTACAGTTATTTTTAGCTTAATTTTAAGGGGGAGAAGGAAAAAGAAAAATTTTAGTCAAGTTTATGTCTTAGGAAAGATAGCATGTTTCCCATAAAACCAAAAAATAGATTTCTTTTGCATATGTAGAAATAGATGAGAATGACAGATTAGATTTCATAATTGATAATTAAATAGAGTTAATAATTAATTTCATAACTAGTTGTATTATAAAACTGAAGTATGAATGTTAAGGAAACACCTGGAAACCTGTAGAAACTATTGTGTATACATAGCTGTTTTACATTTTCTACTACATTGCCACAGAAGAACTGGCCATATGTCTGCCTCTTTGCTTTAAACTGAGAGTGTGTATATGGATTTGTTTTTCAAAAACTTACTAATCTGGTATTCAGTAAATCAGAACTAGTTTGTTATGGTTTGTTTTAGGAAGGTTGGTTCTTACTGAAAGGCCTGCTTGCCTGGTGGGGGTTATCAGTATCTTAATTTTCAAAGCAGTCAATATGAGAAAGAATGAACGAATGAATGAACGAATCAACATATAGTCAACATATAGTTACTTTTAAATGGCATGTAGTTGAAAAATGGCAATTTGAATATCAGTTTTCTTTTCAGAGAAGGGAGTCTCCCAACCTGAAGGATTTGGGTTAAAATAAAATGAGATCATCCTCATAATGACATCAGGCACTGGGGAGGTGATTGTGGGTATTCGTTTTTCCCTGCTTCATGCTCCGCAATGCGTTTTCATTAGCACATATTTTATGTCACCCCATGAGTAGTTCTGTATGGAAATAAGGCCTCAAAGAATGTCAGAAATCTTATACCAGGTACATGGTGGGAAGAGGAAATGTGGTAGGCCCCACTCTAACTTTGAGGAAAGAATGAGAGACCTGCTTTTGCGTCTTTGGAGTTCACCTTGTCCTTTGTTTGTGTTTCTAAATCTCTGTTGTCAGTGTGTCAGTGCCCAGTCTCCTCCCAGCCATGACCGCAGGCATGAGGTTGCTTGCTCTGATGGCTGTTCAGAGACACCGGACAAGCAAAACTGGATTCAATTCTTTGTCCAAAAACACATACCAGACCCTGGTCATAGTCTTGGGACACATGGTGACAAAAGCCCCTACCTTGGGGAACTTACCCTGTAATAAAGGAGACCACTACAAAACAAATTTGCAAGAGCCTGCACAATGTGTTATGGTTAAGCCAACTGTGTGGAAAAATAAAGCAAGATGTGAACTGAGGCACTGAAGCTAGCTATTTCCTATCTGGTGAGTGAAAGCTGCATTAATCTCTCCAAAAAGATGTTCATTAATATTATGGCTGATTTAAGACTGAATGTAACACTGATTCTCACCTTACTTTGACAGGTAGCAACATCTTTTCACATCAGGTGCTCAGTTCAATCTTTTTCTTAAAAAACCACGTGTAGCTTAGATGGTACCCTTGGACAGGGGTAGGCTCTGTGATACTGTCATGAAAAATTCTCCAATGGAGTCTTCCCTTGACTTCATTTACCTCTCAGTCTGAACCTTGGGCCTGAAGTTGCTATTCCTAATTTCTATCATAAGTTACTCTGATGCTGGCCCACTGTGTTGAGTTTCTTATATATACCCCAAAGTAAGGAACATTTTCAGGACTCATATTCTGCTACTTTATCCCCCTTACTGCTATCCTGCAGACTGATGAATTTGTTTGCCACTTTAAAAGGAAGAACTTGTAAGAAAAGCCTTGTAGAAAATTAGGAGTTAGACATTTCAGAACACATTCTGGAAATTTAGAGTCAGAACCAAAAAAGAAAGTTTATAGTCAAGTCAGTAATAGATAATTCTAAAAATTATATCATCTTGATTAAAATAATTACTTTGTTCATGATAAATTATAATATGATTAGGATAAATTACAGTATGTCTAATGGTTTAGAGACTTTTATAAAAACCTAGGTTCATCTTGAATTTTTTTTTTCATTTTTCATTTTTGTCTTTTTTGAGACCATTCAGGCTGGCCTTGAGCTCACTTTGTAGCCCGGGCTGGTCTGGAACACTCAGAGATCCTCTTGCCTCATTGTGCTGAGTACTAGAATCATAGGCTTGTACTACCTTGAACTTCTGAGCTCAAGTGATCCCACCTCATCTTTACAGGTGTGCACTCACACCCAGCTACAGCCTTTTTTGTTGTTAAATAAACATGTAAGTTTCCACAGTGCCCTTTTAAGCTGACATTGGGTTTAGCCACTTTGGAATTGTGTGTTAGATAAACAGCTGGTATCTAGGGCAAGCTTTAAAAAAATACTATTTAAATATTGACTAAAAAAAAAAATCCCTAACAACTCTAGGAACTTTCTTGTTCAAATGAATTCAAACTGTCTAAATACAGTGTGGTAAAATTAAGCTTCCCTTCTGCTTCCCATGGGGTTGAGGGAACCCACAGCCCTTGTGCCCAGCTAGGCCACCTCCTGCTTGCCAGCTGTCCATAGCCAGCAGCATTCCCACACGATTCCTTAATATAGAATGTTTCCAAAAGAAACATTGACTACTAAGAGAGCTTTACTCCCAAACATGGTCACTGTTTCGTAGTTCATTTTTGTTTTGTTTTCATGCAGTTAAAGCAAGGAATAGTAAGTAAACTTGTCATTGTAACTGAGTGTCTGTATGGTTTAGGGTAGAAGAGGAGAAAATGGAGTTTCTAGTCAGCAAATGACTACAGGACAAGATGCTGCCCCAGTGCTGACCTCGGCAGGATGCCTCTCTTGGCCAGTGGCATTGTTCTCCACCCAAGTATAATTGGTTCATCTGAAAAAGTGCCATCATGGGGCAGCTTGGGGTGGCCTGTGGGACAACAGGATTATCAGTACTACTGTGGAAGATCACCAGGCTGTTGAGCAGCTAGTTCTTAGGCCTGTGGAATCCCAGTAAGTATCATTTACTGTTTGTTAGGATATTATTTAATCCTATAGGCAGATAAAAATATTCAGACAGGCTGGGGATATAGTTCAGTGGTAGAGTGCTTGCATAGTTTACATGAAGGCCTAGGTTTCATTGGTAGCACCACCAAAAAAAAATCACCGTCAGAGTGAATTGGGAAGCTCCAAGAGACCAAAGAAGTGCACAGAAAGTAACTGGTCTATAAAGGGATATTACTTTGTGGTCAGGCTTCATCTCTTTTAAAGCCACTTTGCATTCATCCATTGGTTGAACAGAGTTTCTGAGTACTTATTAAAGATTAGCATATGAAGATGAATAAACTGTAGTCTTTGTCTTAAAATGTCAGAGACTACCCCAAGCACAGCTGGTAGTACTATTGTTGTGGAAAACAGTCTGGAAGCTCCTCACAGGAGGTTAGGCAGAGTTACGAATGACCTAGCAGTTCCACTCCTAGGTGCACACTGAGGAGCACTGAAGATATATGTTCTCATAAAAGTGTGCACAGATATTCATGGCAGCATTGTCCACAACAGCCAAAAAAGTAGAACCCACCTAAATGTCTCTCAGTGGATGAATAGTTAAAACAAAATGTCAGTCTATCCTTATAGGATATAACTTGTGTTTAGCCATAGAAAGGAATGAAGCACTGACGTGTTACAACATGATGAACCTTCTAGACATGCTATGTGAAAGAAGCGAGCCATGAGAGGTCATGTTATGTGATCTCACTTACATGAAATGTCCAGAATAGGTATCCTAGAGATAGAAAGTAAATTATGGGTTGCTAGGTGTTAGGCTTTAGGAGAATGGGAAATCACTGCTTCATGGGGACAGAATTTTCTTTTGGGGATAATAAAAATGTTTTGAAATCAATTGTGGTGATGGTGCACAATACTGTGGATATACTTAAAATCACTGAATTATAGACTTTCAATGAATGAATTACATAGTCTATAAATTATGTTTTAATGGAACAGTTATAAAAAGAAATCCAAATCTACCAGACTAACAATTGATTAGAATATATTATAGGACAAGGCCATTTACATCTAAAAAAATAAGATTTGAAATAGAGATTCTATAGATTGTGGGGTGGAGGAGGATGAAGTAGTTGATGCCGTTGCAACCTCTTGGGAGGGCAGAAGTCCTTGGGAGAATCACCAAACTTCAGAGACTAAGATTCAGGGACCAGGGTCACAATTTTGGAGATTCAGAGCCGGGCGTGGTGGCGCATGCCTGTAATCCCAGCACTAGGGAGGCTGAGGCAGGAGGATTGTTGTGAGTTCGAGACCAGCCTGAGCTACAAAGTGAGCTTAAGGCCAGCCTGAACTGCACAGTGAGACCCTGTCTCAAAAAAGACAAAAAAAAAAAAAAAAAAAAAATTTGGAGATTCAGAGTATTTATGTCTGTCAGTATTCAGAGTTGTGCAATTCAGGAGAACTGATTTATGCTAATCATGAGGCTGATCTATAAACCAGATACCCATGTACTGTATCAGGTTAACTTGGAGAATAGGATGTACTTTTCCAGTAATAACAATATTCTTATCTGTTACCCAGGGCACTTCTGTGATATCAGGGTATCTGGGAGCTAATTAGTAGTGATATGATTGCTTAAGGAATACACTGCCTGAGCAAAGGGTCTTGTTTTATTTGCCACAGAGAAGTCACAGTCTTATCAGGGACAAATACAGGCAAAGTGGTTTCAAACCAGCAGTGTGGAGTGAAGGTCATCAACTGTTGGAGTGTAGGACAAAAACGAAGAATAGGATAGGAGTGATCAGGCCAGAACTTGGGGTTTGAAGAAAGAGAAGCAGATTCATTGGGGGAGGTCCCTTCAGAGATGGTGCAGCATGTTACAGATTTTATTTATTTATTTATTTATTTATTTATTTATTTATTTATTTATTTGGTACAGGGTCTTGCTATGCAGTTTCGGACTTGTAGTGAACCTCCTGTCTCAACCTTCCCAGTGCTTGGATTAGAGGCATGCTCCATCATACCCAGTTTCACCCCCAGGTTCCTGCACTGTCATGGCATACAGTACCAGGGACTGAACCCAGATCCTTGTGCTAGCCAGGCAGGTGTTTAGACCTCTGAGCTATCACCCTAGCCTCCAGAAAATTTATCTTATTCATGTCACATAGAGGTCTGGTCATTGAGATTAGAACATTAGGAGGTGACCTAAAAATGGAATCAGTGTGGAGATGCTAAAGAAGAGGTTTGGCAGTATTATCTACCTCAGAGATATAGAGAAATGATGAGGATGAGTCTTCATGTTTGGTTACTAACCAGACAGATAGGCATGGAGAGAGATTTGGGCTGAGTGGTTGGGTGATCATAGCAGGTAGATAAGCATTAAGTAAGACAGGCACCAGTGGTTACCAACAACCCACTTGAGAAAGGATCATTGAGGGTTGGTTGGGATAGTCTTGGCACATCTGGCCTGGAAATCTTTTTTGGTGAATTGATATCTTAAGTGAACTATTGTGAGGAAGACACAGAGTTACCCCTCCAAGCTTAATCCTGCCACCGTGGTGAGTCTGTATTTTCAGATTCCCCCTGTCACCTCCCAGTCATATTTGTAAACATAACTGATCACTATTTAATAAGCTCATGATATTGTTTTTGTGTTTGTTATGATAACATAAAATTGCTTTTTATGTATTTTTGGTGTGATAAATGGTGTTGGAGCTAGAGTCTTTTTAAAAATGGAAATAATAGTGGGTAAGATCTATATGTGCTAAGAATGATGATACCTTTCCTTAAGCAGATTGAATTTCATTGTTTTATTAAAACCCTCCTTGGCTGAAGGCCTCTTTATAGATACTGATGTGTCTTCATGTGTCCATCTGGGCCTGTGTCATCCTCAGATGTCATCTGAGATGAACCTGTTCTTTCCTTCTTTAAAATCCTAAGCAATGTGTGGATTCACAGCCTCAGGAAATTCACTCAGGGTTGACATTTGTCACATATCTGACTCTCTGACCCAGGGCTCTGTTCTCATTTCCTCAGCTTCCCCTTCCTTGTCCTGTAGCACTTGGAATATAGCATGTATTCTCCTTAGAAAGTACTTGAGAGGTGATTCTCTCTCTCTCTCTCTCTCTCTCTCTCTCTCTCTCTCTCTCTCTCTCTCTCCCTCTTTCTCTCACTATGTTCTAGGTTTCCCTCCCCTTACTCTGGAGTGAAATGGCTGGGCTTTCTTTGTTGCTTTTTAGCTCTTACCTCTCCTCCTTTCCACTCAACCTTGGCTTCCCAAAAGTATGGTGATAGTGAATGTGTGTATGGGAACTAATGAAAGAAAGACTTTTCTATTTTGTATGGTGGAAGATACTATCTCCTGGAAGGTTTCTGAGTGGAACTATGAACGTCAAGATTAATTCAGTTTTAATGTGTTGAGATTTTTTTTTTTTTTTTTTTTAGTAGTTATTTGTGAGGTGTTTTTGCTTTCTTGGATGTGTTTTTTTTTTTTTTTTTTTTTTTTTTTTTTTTTTTTTTTTTTTTTTTTTTTTTTTTTTTTTTTTTGTGGTTTTTTTTTTTTTTTTGTTTTTTTTTTTTTTTTTTTTTTTTTTTTTTTTGGTCTTTTTTTGAGACAGGGTCTCCCTATGTAGTTTAGGCTGGCCTTAAAATCACTTTGTAGCCCAGGCTGGTCTCGAACTTACAATGATCCTCCTGCTTTAGCCTCACAAGTGCTGAGATTAAAGGTGTGCACCACCACGCCCAGCTGATGTATCTTTTTTTATTTTTATTTTTTGGCGGAACTGGGGATTGAAATCAGGCCCTTGTGCTTGCCAGGCAAGTGCTTATTCTACTGAGCTATCTCCCCAACCCCCCTGATGTGTCTTTTTTTAAAAATATCATAGCAAATATATTTCTTCTGCTTTTGTATGAATTTCTAGGAATGGCCAGCTCTTCTGGGCCAGGGATACCTCTCACATCTGGAAGTGACAGAGCAAGAGAGCAAGGTGTTTACAGCCTTTTCTTTAATGCAAAGTGGACATATTTCTCAGTACTCTAATTTGTGTCCATGAGAGAAGATATTTTCAAGGTGCCTGCAGTTCTGAAACATAAATATTGTGTAAAGAGTTTTCTTTCTGAGCCAGCATACCTCCCCAGGCTGTACCATGCACATATATTAGTTGGCATGCTTGTCTCCCTCCTCCATAAAGCACAGACCTATAAATATTCCTCAGTTTAAAAATAATGTTTTTCCTACTGTGAGGCAAGGTTCGGTTCTTGTCTATCTAATTTTAGTTCCTTGTTTTTATGAACTTGGAAATGTTTTCCTTAACTAGGAAAAAAAGCACATATGGAAGTAAAGGAAACTTCTTGCTATATTTCCGAAGTGAGATTTTTCTATGTGAGATTTGACTTTTTATTAACCAGATTATTAGAACCAAAATTGAGGATTAAGAGTTTATGTAAGACACAAGGGTATGAAAGTGTTCTCCACTGGCCATTTGTTGCCCTATGTTGCTCATAAAATTGACATATAAGCACAACAGAAAAGTTTGCATTAGAGTCCTATAGAATATTGTAGTGGTCCTGTGTTCTATTCCTGGTATCACTCCCCCCAGAATTAACATACAAATAAATGAAATTCTGCTACCTAAAATCCTGTCCCTGTTAAGAATGCCTAGAAATATATTGGAACATGTCCAGAATTTAAAAATGTATATCCTGATTTAACTGAAAATAAAATATTGCCACTAATCTTCCTCAAAATATTTGCCTTTGCTTAGCCACTTTCTGAAGCACTTCTGGAAGTCTCCTTTGGTCTTTATGAGGTGTGATAAAAAAATATGGTGAATGCTGCTGTTGGGTGACATTCAGTACAAAGGCATGTTTGTAAAAACAAACAGTGTATCTTCTTCTTCTACCTTATTCCTTGGATCTGGTACTGTGTGACCTTTAGATCTTCCCTAAGGTCAAAATGACTATGAAAGGTAAACATTTGAGTTGATTCAGGACATTGAAGCAGATATGATAGCGAAACTAAAGACTCTCTTGAAAGAGGACTTTTAGATTACGGTGCTTCAGAAAGTGTAAGAATGATGAGACAAATGTGTTTGAATTGAGAAGTATTTTGAGGGGGATTCATGGTAATGTGTGAAATAAAATTTAAATAGTATACCATATTTTTTATGCCATACATATTATCATTGATTATCTTTTGACAAAAAGATGTTATATAAGCTTACTGACTTTGATATATGACTTTATTTAACCTAAATAGATCATAAATATATAAATGTTACTGCTGTTCTCTCTCTCTCTCTCTCTCTCTCTCTCTCTCTCTCTCTCTCTCTCTCTCTCTTTTTCTCTCCCTCTCTTCCCTAGACATTGAACTCAGAACCTTTGTATTAAGGTTCATTATCAGCCTTCTTTTATTTTTATTTTTTTAGTATCAGACAGATAAGGGGCTGGGGAGATGGCTCAGTGGAAGTGGAATAAGTGCTTCCCTGGCAAGCACAAGGGCCTGAGTTCAATCCCTGGTTCCACCAAAAACAAAAAACAAAAAACAAAAAAAAAAACCATGGATCCCAAGTATCAGACAGATATATTTTATTATTCCCAACTCAAAGATAAAACTAATGAAAGTTGTTTACCTGTTTGATCCAGATCACACAGGTATGAAACAGAGGGGATAGAGTGAAATCCATATCAACTTCTTTTATTTTTGAGATAAGATTTCACTAAGTTGCTCAGACTGGGTTTGAATTTGTGATCTTCCTGCCTTCTCAAAGTGCTGAGATTACAGTCATTCTTCACCATGCCTGGCTATCATTTTAAATGACTGTAGTATTTTAGTATAGGGCTATATTATAATTTGCTTAAGAAACATACCTTGATAGAAAGTGTTTCCAATATTGTATTATTATGTGTCATATACTGAGATATACATTTTCTAGACCTCCATAATGATGCATCTTATAATCATTGACATCTTAGATTTGATGAAATGTAGTATTGTAAATCATAACTTATAATTAATATAATGAATTTTTAACTTATTAATTATTAGTGGGGTTGAATCATTTTTTAACATATATGTTGCCCTCTTGAATATCTTTTATTAGTTGCCTGTGAATTGGGCATTTGACTTTTGTTTATTGATTTATAAAAGCTTTTTATTTGCGTAAATATCTGAAATCTCTGTCTTCCATATAGCTTATTTTGAAAAATTCCTACCAGTTTGTAATTTGCCTTTCAATCTTCTTTTTTTTGTTTTCTTTTTTTGGTCTTGTTTCTTTCTTTTTTTTTTTTTTTTTTGGCAGAATGGGGGATTGAACTCAGGCCCTTGAGCTTGCCAGGGAAGCGCTTATTCCACTGAGCCATCTCCCTGGCCCCTTTTTTTAGTCTTTTGATACAGTGCCTTACTATGCATTTCAGGCTGGCCTTGAGCTCATTTTGTAGCCCAGGCTGGTCTCAAACTCAACCAGTATTTTTTTTTACATATGGAAATTTAAAATTTTTATTTTGGGCTATTTATCACTTTTATGATTTATACCTTTGGTAACATGATTTAAAAGTCTTCCCCATTCTAGGATTATGTGAAATATTATTATTATTTATTTTTATGTATTTAGTACAGTTTCTACAGGGCCTCACTACATAGATTAGACTCTAAGTGATCCTCCTGTTTTCAGCTTTCCAAATGCTGGGATTACAGGCATGTGCCACCATACCCAGTCTCAATCCCCAGGTGCAAGGCCAGCTTGGCACACTGGGGATCAAACCCCGGTCCCTGTGTCTGCTTAAGTAGGCACTTTAATCAGCTGAGCTCTCTGGCCAGCCTTTATGATTATGTAAAATATTAAGATTCTCTTCTAATGATTCTATAGGTTGTTTTTTTCTTTTTTTGTTGCTTGTACCTTAAATCTTTCTAGCACTTATATTAGTATGAGGTTTGGGTGGGCCAAGTTGTCTGGGAGATTTTATATACCATATATATCTAGTTATAATTTATGTACTTTGATATGTACCACTTATAAATACATAGAGTTCTAATTTTTTTTTTTAGGGAGAGGGATTTCTTTTTCTCTGTTTTTATATATTTATTCTTCCAGATAAAATTAGACTTCTTGTTTCTTCACAAATTCCACTGCCATTTTGATTCAAGTTCTGCCCAGTGATAAATTAATTTGGCACCTAGACAATCTGGAATCTTCTCATCCAGCAAGCTTTTGTAGCTATTTGTGTAAATTTCTCTTACCTTGCTCAGTAAACTTCTATACTTTTCTTTTGAACTTTTACATATTTCTTAAATATGTACTAGGAATCAAACTCAAGCTCTCACACTTGCCAGGCAGGTGTTGTGCCACTATGCTATCTCCCTGGCCCTCCATTTTGTTTTCTAACTGGTTCCTGTTAGTATTTAAGAAAGTTAGCAGTTTTTGTCATTTATATACATGCAATAAAATTTACATGCAATCCACAGTTTGGTGAGTTTTAACAAAAAGTCTATAGTTGTATAAATACTAGTACATGAGCTATATGTGTGTTTCTGTAACCAGGCTTTAGAGTGCTGGAGTCTCCTTCTCAAAGTGATTTCTGAGTTCTTTCTGTCCTGAGCAAAGAATTGGTCAAGATGGGTGCAAATGGTAGCAAAGTTTTATTAAAGGTAGGAAAAGGTACAGGCTCTGCAGACCCAGCTTGATTGGGCCAAGTAAAAGCAGGGAAAAAAAGGGACATCCCACAGCATGAGGGTGGGCCACCATGCAAGAGAGAACAGAATGGCAAAGACTCAATGTATCTTGTATCACCTTTATAAGCTGAGGTCAGGTTGGTTATTGAAAATATCAAATGAGAAGTCTTTATGTAGGGCTTTGGTAACTATTCTATCTCCTTTTCTGGCCGCCCTGCCCCTTTCTTTGGAGGGAGGTACTGGGAATCAAACTTAGGACCTCATGCACCACTGGGCTAAGTCTATGACCCTTCCTATCCAGTTTTAGTCATGTTCGTCATGTCCTAACTTCCTGTCTCATGTCCATTGTGCTCAAAAGTACCTTCATGTTTGCTGTAGTCTGCAATCAGTCCCTCTCTAGTCCTTAGCTCTTGGCCACCACTGACCTGCTTTCTCTTGCTGTCGTTCTGTCACTGGGGCTGGGACTGAAAGGTCCCAGAGGCTGAAGGAAGGACTGTATGCTACCCTTTTAAAATAAGTTTGTGGCTTGCTTACTCCTGTCCCATAAAAGAATTTTCAGGACATAGCAGAAAGAGGCAGAAAGTGGGGCTCATTAAGCAGAAATTATAGGACACATTCAAGAATGGAATGCGGGTGCTCAGAGAAATGAGGTGTGCTACAGTGGGACCTGGGAACTTTTCTGTATTTTGCGTGGTGAAAAATCAATGCGATTTGATAATCTATAATCTTAGTCTGGTCTAGCAGGTGGGGAGGATGACTTATCCATAATGAGATAATGGTTCAGTCCTATGGGAACTCCTGAAAGGTGATGTATTCACAGGTGAATGAGGACCATCTGGAAATAAAGGAGTTTCCGAGGTTCTGGAATGAGAAAAGAAAAACAAATCAAAACAAACAGAAAATTGGCCTTGTATCCTGAAGCTGTAGTTTTTCTAAAAGTACATTTTTAAAGTTTCAGTTTCCTGTCTCCTTTCTACCTAGTTCTTATACTATCCTATCTCATTTCTGCCTTTTGCAGAATTTCTTAGAAATATAATCACAGATTATCTTGTGTGGTAATAAATGGGTTATTAGTGACTCATTTCAACACTTGGAATGGTACTTGTGAAATTTGTCTACATTGTATGTACCAATAGTTCATTCTCTTTTATTCTAAACAGTATTATTTTGTTTAAATAAATCATCATTTTAAAAATTTCATTTTCAGTTGATAAACATGTTTTTAGTTCTTAGATACTATGAATCAAGGTGCTGTGAACACCCATAAGGCTGTTGTGGGCAAGTATTTTCATTTCTGTCAGTTAAACATAGAGAAGTGAACAACTTGTATGGTGGTATATTCAACTTAAAAGAAGTCATAAATTGAAATTGTTATTCTTTTAACTGTCCTCTTAATACAATTTTTACTGGGTCTGGTTTTAAAGTTCATATAGTCCTAGAGTTTTTTTTTTTTTTTTTTTGGTATAAAAATCATATAAATTAAAAATTCCTTCCTTTTTTAAACTGAACTAAAATGTAAAGGTCAAAGCTAGACTAGAGTTAATGACTTTGACTTGAGTATCTGTGTGTCTTCCCTCTCTAGAAAGTTGGTTGGTAGTTATCTTTGGAAAGGACGTTTGATCTTTTTGCCACTTCAGCATGGAAATATTCCTAGTCCTCCTGTTGTGTTCTCATTCTGCGCTTAGATGGCATGAGGAGCTGAGGACAGAATGAGGCTGTAGTATTCCATTCTGTTGTGATCTTGAGCTGTTCCCTATTTAAGTAAACTTTGAACACAACCGTAATTTCCCTGAGGAAGGATTAGATTTTGACCTTATTTGATACCCCATAATCCATGTGTGCCAGTCATGGAACACATGTATAGGAGAAGGCTGATTCTTCATTATTTATTTTGTTTTATTTTTTGATTCTTCATTATTGATGTCACCTAGATCTCTCTGAAACATTACTAATAAACATCTCTCACTTGTCAGTGTATTTTCTCGCAGTCACATGGGTGGAGGGCCTGTTGAAGATGTAAGCCACTCGCTCGGTGTATGTATCATTTTCTTGAAACCATTTCAAGTATTCTTAAATCCCTGGGTGCCTCACCTCATGCCTGTTATCATGAGATGCCCTTAAGCTTGAGAGGTGAACACTTGAGAATGTCCCTGCATAAAGAATCATTCATCATTCTGTGTGGTATACAAGAATTAGATGATGTAAACAATGGAAGGGGAAGTAGGAAAGTGGAGCTTTTTTCTTTGGACAAAAAAGATGTAACACCTAATTCTTTTGTTCCTGAACCTCCCTCCCTTCCTTCCTTCCATTCATCCATTCTAGGAATCAAACTCAGGACCTTCTACTTCCCAGGCAAGCACTTGTGCCTCTGAGTTATACCCTGGCTCTGTTTGTTGAGTCTTTAAATGGAAAGATTTATAGACTTACTGCCATAAATTCTGAATTTGACTTTTTTTTTAAGCTCTGGTTAGTTTATCCAGCAGCGACATTATAGGTTGGCAGCTAAGAACAAATTTGAAGTACTGGGTTATAATTCTGTTTTGTTACCAGTTAGTGTTTTTGTTCCTTTGTCCTCATTAACTGGGCATCTGTCACTTATGAAATAGCACCAGTATATTTCAGAATGATATGACCCCAAGGAATGTTTCCATACTAAACTTGTTATAAAACTCTATCTGCATTTATCCTCAATAGAGCAGGCTCCCTCATTGGTCAGATGTTTATGTGTGTAGAATACCAGCTCACCTCTGGGATCCAGCTCTGACGTCTTCCCTTTCATCAAGCTTTCCTTAGTACCCAGAGTCTTCACTACTTCTACCTCTCTTCATTTCCTCTTGCTCTGTTGAGTGTTTGGAGTTGTCTTCTTTTATCACAGGACTGTGTGCTTCCAAAGACACATTTTATAACCTTTCGGCTCCCTCATCACTACTGCCATAAATCGGTGTCCCTAGAGTTAAAAAAATAATAATATAGACATTACAGAATTAAAATAAAGCAGTAAAAGTACAGAATATTACCAGTATATTTTTTAAAGCTATATAAATAAATAAGAATAAGTGACAGTGTTGCATACTTGTCAACATTAGCAATATGTCCTTTTGGCCTACTTCAATATTTTTCATAAAATGGGGCTATTGCATGTTTTCATGGTGGCCCACCCTATACTGTAAGGTATATTTTAAAATATTTTTTCCTTTTCTTCTGCTTTTACTTGGCTCTGACTTTCTCTGCAGAGCCTTTTTTTTCTGCCTTTAATAATATGAAACTTTGTCACAAAAAAATCTACAAAAATTGTTCTTAGAAGTGTAACAATTTTACTTAAAACTTCTGTTTCAAAAAATAATCTTTTAGTTTTCTTATGTCCTTGGACACACACACAGGAGTGGTACACAAGGCCTGGTGATCAGCCCCTTCTTGGTTGGGAGGGTACTTTCTTCTGTGTCTAGAATACAGAATTGTTAGGCAAAGAGTGAATGTCCAGTGGCAATTAGTTATGTACACCTTTCTGACTGTTCCCAACCTCATGTCTTGTTTGTTACAGTGATAGTAGGATGCTCCATTAGGACGACCAGTGTCCTACAAGTGTTATATTTGGCAAAAACACTTACCGCACTAGAAATGCCAGTGGACAAAGAATCATGTAAGACTCCTGCTCTGTTTTAGCAAAATCTTCCTCTTGTAGTACATCTGTGACTCAATTCATAAACTTTAAATTCTGAATCTTGTTGGATTTAGCATAGTGATAAAAGAATGGATCTTGAGTTGGGACAGATCTGCTCTACAGTGTATGACTGTATCCTCACTAGCAAAGGACCTCTGCCTTTGCCCATTTTATGGGTCTTTGTAGCCTTTAAGCCAACTTAGCACTTTTCAAGTATAAAATTATTTTATAGAGACAAAAAAATAAGCATTAAGTCTTATACCTTTCTTTTGGGTCAAAAATTAACCTAGCTGGATAAAGATTCTTTCTTTTTTTTCTCATTAAAAATAAAATTAGGTTGGTGGGTATAAGTGACATATACTAAAATTTAGCCTTTTTAGATCTGTTGGGAACAGGTATTATTCCTCATTTTATGAGTTTTATTCCTTTTCTTTCTCTGCCTAGATTTTAAATTTCATTTTATCTCTTCCATTTACTTATTTGTTATACCTCTTTTTCTTTTTTCTTATTTTTTATTTTATTGAACTACAAATGTCAATCAGACAGTTTCAAGACACCTTAACAAGACAGATTCGATAAATTAATACATTACAAACTGTTTTCATATTGTTTTGGTATCGTACAAGGTGCATACATGATATTATACTTACAGATATTATTTTAGCAGGTGTTTCTTATCAGTAAATTAAGAGTGTAGCTGCTTACTTATCTTATTTTTTATACCTGAATTATATCAAAAATTCAATAATTATTTTCCTAGTGGATGACCATAGTACTAGAAGCCGACATAATATCCTGTCCAACCACCATTAGTGCAGATCTTGCCTCTCATAGGATTATATAGAAGCACAGCATTATCTATCCCAACTGTACTGTCTATACACATACATCATGATTTTTTCTTTCTGCACCCCTTCCTTCGTCTACACCTGTCAAAGGTGGGCACTCCATTGTCATTCAACTAACTTAAGTGCTTGAACTCGACAACACAATCCAACACAGTCCAGCATTCTACAACAATAGTGAGTTATTCAAAGAAGTTGTCGACCATAGCCATTTACAGCTCAGCTTAATATTATGGCCCCGCAATGTATACTTCATTTTTATACTTTTCTGCTGGATGGTTAAGACCTAGATAGAGCAAGACTTATATACCAGCACATGAACTTTATATTTCTTATGTGGTCAGTGAAGTCCTCTCAGGGTTTATCTTGTAGTCCTGTACATTATTCTGTAGATCCTTTGTCTGTGTCCTCCATGTTGATGAGTCATGGCCAATGCTTGACCAGTTTGCTTTCTGTGAGAGCCTGAGAGAAAGTTTTCTCTCCATGTGACTCTCCCCAGGCACACTATAGATCATCAATCTCTTTCCTCTGTGGCTCCATAATCTCCTTGTTCAGAAAATTTGGAGCTCATCTGAGTTTCATGATGTTGCAGTACAGGTTCTCCTATGTCCTGAGTGTTCACTGACCTTGAAAGGCTAGGGCCAAAATGTTGGCTGGCCTTGTGGCTCTTCTATTTCTCCAACTCTGATTTGTGAACTTAGGTTGTTAACCATCCAGAAGAAAAGCTGATTAGTGTCCTGCAGCATGTGCCATTCACTTTGCCTTATCTGACTCAATTGATTTTAGTTGTTGTATGTTTCCTTTTGTATTTCTGCTTTTCGCTTGTTATACTAGGGAGACTATACAATATTTACACATGTGTCTGGTTTATTTCACTTATGAGTATATGTTCAAGTGGCATCCACTTCAGTATAAATACTTCAAACTTATCATTCTTAATAGCTGAGTACTACTCCATTATATAAAAATACCACATCTTTTTCAACCATTCCTCATGTGATGGACATCTTGGTTGTTTCCAAGATTTGGCTATCACACATTGGGCTGCTATAAACATAGGTACACATATATTTCTATGATACAATGTATCCAGATCCTTTGGGAAAATTCCCAGTAGGGGGATATCCAGCTTGAATGGGATTTCTAGTCCTACTCTTTTGAGGAGTCTCCACACTGACCTCCACAATGGTTGTACCAGTCTACATTCCCACCAGCAGTGGAAAAGTGTTCCCTTTTCCCCACAACCTCTCCAACATTTGTTGTTGGTTGATTTCCTTATGATAGCCATTCTTTCTGGAGTGAGATGGTATCTCCATGTTGTTTTTATTTGCATTTCATGAATGGCTAGCGATGTGGAGCATTTTTTCATATATTTATTTGCTTCTTTAATTTCATCCTCTGAGAAGTGTGTATTCATCTCAGATGCCCATTTCTGAATTGGGTCTTTAAATTTGAGGGCCCTGTTATATCTTAGTTCTTTATATATTCTAGACAGTAGCCCTCTGTCTGATTGCTTGTTAGTTAGGATTTTTTCAAAATTTGTGGGTTGTCTTTTCACTCTGTTGACAATTTCTTTTGACATGCAGAAGCTCCGTAAGAAGAGTTGATCCCAGTTGTTGATTCTTTCAAGTGCTTCCCGTGCGAATATATGTTTGTTCAGGAACTCTTTACCTACCCCTATGTCTTCAAGAGTTCCTCCTACTTTCTCTTCCAGGAGATTGTTTCTGTTTTAATATTTAGATCTTTAATCCATTTTGACTTTAACTTAGGGCATGGTGATAGAGCTGGGTCAAGTTTTAGTTTTCGGCATGTAGAAAGCCATGTTTTCCAGCACCATTTGTTAAAGAGGCTATCTTTCTTCCAGTGAGCTTGTGTAGCCCCTTTGTCAAAGATAAGATGGCTGAGTGTTTTCGTAGATGCCTCTGTGTCTTCTAATCTATTCCACTGATCCTCAGGTCTATTTTGTTGCCAATACCATGTTGATTTTATCACAGTGGCTTTGTAGTATAATTTCAAGTCAGGAATTGTGATGCCTCCTGCCTTGTCTTTATTGGCCAAGATTGCCTTTGCTATTCTAGGTCATTTGTGGTTCCAAATAAAATTTAGAATTGATTTCTCTATATCTGGGAGGTATATTGGTGGCAGTTTGATAGGGATTGCATTAAATCTGTACAGCAATTTTGGGAGTATGGCCACCTTCACAATGTTGGTTCTTCTTATCCAGGAGCATGGAATATCTTTCCATTTTCTGAAATCCTCTATAATCTTTTTTCTTAGGGTGTTGTAATTTTCCGTGAAAAGATCTTTGACTTCCTTGGTTAAGTGAATCCCAAGGTATTTCATTTTCCACGATACTATTGTAAAAGGTATTGTTTCTATTGTTTCCCTTTCAGTGTGCTTGTTATCTGTGTAGAGGAATGCTATTGACTTTTGAGTATTGATTTTGTATCCTGCTATGCTACTGAATTTCCGTATCAGTTCTAGTAGTTTTTTGGTGGAATTTTTGGGGTCTTCCAAGTAAAGTATCATGTCGTCTGCAAATAGTGATAATTTTAACTTCTTCTTTACCTATTATTATTCCCT
The DNA here is from genome assembly GCA_004027165.1 of Ctenomys sociabilis. Lineage (NCBI taxonomy): Eukaryota > Metazoa > Chordata > Mammalia > Rodentia > Ctenomyidae > Ctenomys > Ctenomys sociabilis. Next base: position 42,179 of record PVKA01014454.1, read on the forward strand.
TC